>JBCFYV010008802.1:0-39498 GCA_039000515.1 Timema cristinae | reverse complement strand
TGAGGTCTGGGCGCTGACTGCGGCACACTGCGTCTTCAAGTGAGTTGATGGTGAGAGGGGTGAATAATATGTAATGCACCCCCATACCACCTTGATATCGTATCAATAGAAAACCCCACCTCTGGTGCACCGGGTTTAGATTGGTGTTTCGACCTCCCTATCACCACTACATTAAGAGCATAACTCCTTGAAACATTTCTTTACTGAAGCAGGCTTCGATTGAGTTATTATTATTATTATTATTATTATTATTATTATTATTTATTATTATTAGCACCGCGTCTTACTACCCGTTCGGGTTATACGCACTTACTCTAATGTGTAATGGTAGAGTGATTGTGAGATGAAATGGAGGACCTACAGTTTAACGTGGAATCCGAACCACGGTGGAGGCCTGGCATTCCACACATTCAAAAAGATGTCTTGTCAGAGGGGAAGGAAGGGTTTGGTAATCAAATAAATCTGTGCCGAGACCGAGGATTGAACCCCGGAACCCAGCATAGAAGTCCAACACCTTACCCCTAGACCGCCTGGTCACCTATTGAGTTATCAACATCAGTTAAATAAATAACGAGTAGGAGAGAAATACAACTGTAGAGAACGCTAATCTTCTGAATTACCTTTATCAAGTTTGTTAATCAAATAACCCACCTTGGTGTAGTGGTTATCAAATTCACTAGTCTCGTTTTGAGCTAGACTGCTGAAGACGGAGAGATCAAAGTTCGAATTGCGGTCGGATGAACTGGGGATTGTTTTTCCTAAATGGCTTTCCACTCTCCCCATACTAAAATGTGGGTTAATTTCCTGTATATTCAACCCTCCCAATTCCTAACCCATCAGCGTAATTAGTACTTAGGCGTCTAACCCGAATGGGTAGTAAGACGTAGTGCTAAGTATTTACCAATTAAAATAAAATAGCAACTTCATAATTATACTTAAGCCCGTAGACGCCATATAAATAAACTTTAAAGGTGGCCTAGAACCCTCAATTGCTCCCATGGAACAATGCCGAGCCCAACTGGTCTTGGCTCCAACCACACACCTTGTAATATAGAGTGACACCCTGGGACGAGAGAGAACCTTGCCGCCTTCAATGGACGCCGTCAACAGTTAAATTGTGACTTTGATCTTTCAACTTGCTCATTATGTCCATCCATCGATTCTGATCCTCTATCGAGCCAATAAAGTAGCTAGACCCTTCTACCGGAGGTTAGATTTACGTTGAAATCTGGCTCGCAAGAGTCAGACTTCACGGCTCCATGGAATCATGCGAGTAAGGACAGCCTAAAAGTTTTATAAAATTAACTATAGATTAGGGGTGACCTGGTGGTCTAGGGGTAAGGTGTCAGACTTCTGTGCTGGCGGCCGGGGTTCAATCCTCGCTACCGGCACAGATTTATCTGATTACCAAACCCTTCCTTCACCTCTGACAAGACATCTTGTGAATGTGTGGAATGCCAGGTCGCCACCGTGGTTCGGATTCCACGTTAAACTGTAGGTCCTCCATTTCATCTCACAATCACCCTACCATTACACATTAGCGTAAGTGTGTATAACCCGAACGGGTAGTAAGACGCGGTGCTAATAATAATAATAACTATAGATTAGACCACATTTACAAAAGGTATTCCTTACAACTGTATAAGGTGACCTGGTGGTCTAGGGGTAAGGTGTCAGACTTCTGTGCTGGCGGCCGGGGTTCAATCCTCGCTACCGGCACAGATTTATCTGATTACCAAACCCTTCCGTCACCTCTGACAAGACCATGGTTTGGATCCCACGTTAAACTGTAGGTCCTCCATTTCATCTCACAATTAACCTACAATTACACATTAACGTAAGTGCGTATAACCTGAACGGGTAGTAAGAAGTTGTGATATTAATAATAATAATAAAAATAATAATAATAATAATAATAATAATAATAATACAGCTGTATAAATTAACACCTTATGTCAAGAGAAGTAGTTGAAGAACAAATATACTTGTGCAGGGGTAACTTGAAAAAGATTTAGTAGATTTTTGGACCTTTAGGTAATATTCTTCTTATTCTACAGCTACATCTTTGTGTGCGTACAGAAATCATTCCCAATAAAAACTCATAATACAGAATTTTAGAGAGGGAATTGCTAAAAACTAGCCTTTATAAGGGAATCCGCCTTATTGAGAAATGAGACGCGGTGCAGACATACTTCAATAATTACCGCATTATCCTGGCAGTGGTTTGATATTTTAGCATTTTAAATGGAACACAAAATAAAACTCCCAGCTATTTGTGTTAGTCGTTTCGAGGCTTTATTAATAACGTTACCTTCTAGCTATAGCCTATATATTAATAAAATGAAGAGTTGGTTCGTCTTTCATGAGCATTGCACGATATATATAGCATGCAAAGGCTTTAAATTAAAAAAAAATTGGTACTCCCTGTGCAAGAACTGGTGCACCTATAAGCAAGAAATTTAAAATTTTGATTACATAGTTTAACTTAATTAAAAACCTGTTAGGGAGAAAAATAGGCCATGGCAACACAGGGCAGGCACTACATTTAAGTTTACCTTCCATCTACAATCACTAATCTAAGAAAATTTCTCCAGGCAACGCCGGATATCTGAGCTAGTAATGAACAACACAAAGCTATATCTCTTCAAGAAGGCGGAGACCTAAGTTTTGAAATATTATTATTATTATTATTATTATTATTATTAGCACCGCGTCTTACTACCATTCGGGTTATACGCATTTACGCTAATGTGTAATGGTAGGGTGATTGTGAGATGAAATGAAGGACCTACAGTTTAACGTGGAATCCGAACCACGGTGGAGGCCTGGCATTCCCACATTCACAAGATGTCTTGTCAGAGGTGAAGGAAGGGTTTTGGTTTTGAAATAGAAGTTTAGGGTGATAATCAGTAAATTTAGCCGATACTTAAAAATACATTAACAAATATAAGCCTACTCGGTTGGTATTTATTGGACCAATTATTAAAATTATTGGTAGTGAGTAGTTATCAGGAGAGGTAAGGATTGATAAATTGTATTTGTTATCTTAATTGTATCAAAATTATTGTACTAAGAGCAACACTATAATGTCTTCTACGATAAGAACCTGGCAAGGACACTTTGTAAAATACAATCTTATTTATTTCTGTCAACATTGATTATTGATTACATTGTACTATATTTTAAGTGAAGTATCTTGTAGGTAATCATAATATCCATCACAAGGGTTACATATGACTTGGCGTATGGATATACATTATAAGGTCTTGACAGGATAATTCAGGTTTGAAAAGTATGTATTTTTAATCTGTTACCTTCAACTCTAAACCACGGCCAATGACTACCAACCGGAGCTAATTATGAGTCTTACATAATTAAAAATATTATTATTATTATTATTATTAAAATTATTATTAGCACCGCGTCTTACTACCCGTTCGGGTTATACGCTCTTACGCTAATGTGTAATGGTAGGGTGATTATAAGATGAAATGAAGGACCTACAGTTTAACGTGGAATCCGAACCGCGGTGGAGGCCTGGCATTCGCCACATTCACAAGATAACTTGTCAGAGGTGAAGGAAGGGTTTGGAAATCAGATAAATCTGTGCCGGGAAATTAAAAATAAAACCTTAACTTGAATATGGGACTTTTAAGATTTTGGAAAACCCTTTGTCAGGCAATATGTTCAGACACAATTTTATTGTGACCTTCACCTCAAAATGGTAAAGTTTGACTTCATATATTCAAAAGTTTGGAAACGTGTAAGTAAACGTAAGGTCATAGTAGTTTGAGTAGAGATTCAGAAATAAACAATTACTTGTGGGTGTTTATATAGTTCTATTTTCATTAAAAAAAATACAAATTTTTTTGATGCCCAAAATTGATAAAATTTTAGTACTTTAATAGTGCTATGTTATAGGTGGCTATTGATATTATTTTTTAAATGCTTTAGTTTCATATCGCATGACTTGAAGTATGACGACGCTAAAGTCATTTAACTCTTTTTAGATGTCCATTAAAAATTTTCCAATTAAAATTGAATTATTATTTACTAAAATGGGAAAATGGAATATGATTTCATTATATACTATTAATAACTAACAAAAAATTAACATAATAGAATTTAATCAGTTAACTACTTAATTTAGAACTAAATAATTCAATCAATAGACGTCATCATTGCATTTTATCGATACATTCTTTTCACCACCTCTGTGATTTAGTGGTCAAAATTCCTGCATACAGATACAGAGGTCTGAGGTTTGATACCCGTCGCTTGCAGACTTTATCTGTGATGCAGTGGGTCTGAAACGTGGTCAAATGTGGCCAAATGAGGAGATACTTGAATAAAGAAATATCAGCTCTGGTTTAGAAAATTGAGATTACCACCTGGAGGGCTCATTGTGCTGACCATATTCCACCCTTTATTTGCAAATATTGGCACTATCATAATCGCTAACGGTGGTGGCCACTCGGTCGGGACAACCCGTTTGTGGGCTCACACCATGGAGTATTTTTAATCGAATGAACGCTTACACTAAGTGTGGGGATAATTAACAACATATTTTGTAAATAGAAGATTTGCTTGGGTAAAAATGTTCTGTCTGTAATTTAAAGTTTTTTAACTATGTAAAAACCTTCCCACTGATTCTTCCTATGGTGATGTTTCAGCTTTGACGAGCTAGCTTCCCCAACATCTCTTAGTCTAAGGAGTGGTAGTGTGAAGCATGCCGCAGGTGGGTACATTCATGACGTCACAAAGATAATCTCTCATCACAAGTACGATATCATGCAATATGATGAGGACATCGCTGTGCTTAAGGTGAGTTAAATATTCTGCCCAATAGAATAGTGCTTGAATTAAGGTAATATTTAGTTTTAAAACATGCAATGTACGTTCTATTCATTAGTGCATTATTAATAACAGAAAGAATAAATTTCAAAATAGTTACTAATCTATTGCAGTCCAATAACTTTTGCTCCGTATTAAGATGTGATTAATTGTGATGAAAAAAACACTTGTCAATTATTATATATATATGGTATTTCTTAAAATTAAACCATAATGCAAATGTATGAATACTTAAAAGATGTTTGGAGAAAACGATATAATTGTTTAATTGTTTTGATTGATTTAGTAGACAACAAAAATTTGATAAATAAAGTAAACACTTATTTACAATAAATTGTTAAAAATTGAGGGTAAGAAACCTAGTTTATTACTTGATATAATATTATGGACAGTAAACCTTTATACAGTTAGCTTAAATTTAAATAAATAGTTTATGAAGTAACTACATTGAAGAGTGAAGTCATTACATGCTTTACAGAAGATGTAAGAGTTTGAGTATAAATAAATATCTATTTAAGTCATCCAGGATGGAATACATATCAAATACCATTTCATTAAAATCTATTAAATATTGCTGTGTAATTAATTTAAATCTATTATTTATTTACTTAAACTTTATGCTATTGTACCAAGGTTTACTATTCATATCATAACTGATAAATGTGGGTATATCCCAGTTATATGACTATTTAAAACATAAACCAATTATAAATAGCTAAAAGTATTTCTATTTTATATCTACAACGTATAAATACAATTTATGTTTATTTCCATTTAACGATTTAGCCCCGCGGTGCTGATTAATTAATTATTTATTACGTGTACAGTACCAGTAATTTATATTTCTTGGTGGTTAGTGATAACTAAATGGTTTCAAATTTCGATTCAAAGATATTATTTTGAATACTTAACTGTTGAAACTGTAATAAACACTCATCATCATCATCATCATCATCATCACCATCAACTGTTTCCAGTATGTAGCAGGTTTGGTTTATTAAATTACCTTCATCTTTTTCTAACCTTCCACCATTCTTCCTACTTTAATTGCTTCCTTTCTTTTTCTTTCATTTAAACACTTCTGTTATCTGATCCTCCCATCTCTGTCTGGGCATACTAATGATAAACTAATTATATTATTAGTTTTGAGCACACCTATTTATCTTAATATATACATTTCAGAAGATCAATGTAATTAATATGTTTGTGAGCCCCTAACACTTTCATAGATTTTAAATAATGAATGGATCTCGATTAAATATAGAAGACATATAAGATTATTATTAGCACCGCGTCTTACTGCCCGTTCGGGTTATACGCACTTACGCTAATGTGTAATGGTAGGGTGATTGTGAGATGAAATGGAGGACCTACAGTTTAACGTGGAATCCGAACCACGGTGGTGGCCTGGCATATAAGAGACTTCTAGCTACGATGAGTAAGTATATCTTCCTTAGGTTTTAAATTTATTAACAGGTAATGTTCAAATGAATATATATTTACTAGGGAAGTGACCCTCCAATATCTAGGGAACTCTTAAGGTTATTTAAGCTTCCTGAAAATATCGGATTCGAGACCCAAATCCTTGAAAATAATTTCTCAATTTTTCAATTGAA
The DNA here is from genome assembly GCA_039000515.1 of Timema cristinae. NCBI lineage: Eukaryota > Metazoa > Arthropoda > Insecta > Phasmatodea > Timematidae > Timema > Timema cristinae. Next base: position 33,028 of record JBCFYV010008802.1, on the reverse strand, counting down.
ATTTGTTTTGATTTAATGGGCTTATTTGTGGTTCATTCCCTACATAAATATAGATAAAAATTAAAAACCAGACCCCAAATCAGTAATTTAACACTTACCTGAATCTACAGTAGCCCCATGGCTTCTTTGGTGCTGAGTGACAGCTCACAGGTGACAGCTGATGGCTTTGAAAAGTTACCATACCAAATTATGTATCCCTACGCTGAACCATTGATCTGCAAAAGCATGTGTTTAGCAGCTGTCACTTCTGACAGTCAGCACCAAAGAAGCCATGGGGCTACTGTATGAATGTTAATATAATGAGTGGATTAGAAAACTTTTTATTTTAACATATATTTAATTTAATATTTATATTTTGCATTATATTTAAATTTCCTTTGAAGTTCATAATTTTTCCTAGATTCGGATTCAAATTCAATATTCGGGATTCGAAAGTTAAATAACAATTAGTATTCGAGATTTGGATTGGTGAAAAAGTGGATTCTACCCAACTCTAGTATGTAAATAAATAAACATAAATTATGTAATAATATAGTATACATACGTACGTACATATATATTTTAAGACTAGACAGCTATTTATATTTTATTTTACATTTTAGCCCTTTTTTTGCTTTAAGTTTTATAACTTGTCCACAAAATACGCATTTAATTGTACTAAGGGGTAAGGATGAGGAAGTTAAAATTTAGAGTAAGTGTACACTCATTTGAGTGGAAGGATAATTCTAAAATATTTAGGAAATACAGGCCTTAGCAGACCTAGCTTGGATTTAAACTCTGACTGCCAAACACGAATTGTTGAGTTTGACATTTATTTCGAGTAGTCACCAAAACGGGTCAGATAAAAACTAAAGCCGATTAGAAACTATAAAATTGACATATACAAACTATTTGGACAGCTAACCTAAAAAAAAAATAGTTGCTTTTAGATTGCCTAGTATATTTTGAAATATATTAAATATCACGTGAAAGTTGGCCAAAAATAAGTCTTTTTTATCTTTTATTCTGAAGGCAACATAATATATGGTATATAAAATGTAATGATTTTATTCATGAGGTACTGTAAGTATTAAATGAACAAAGAAGTTTAAACCAATTCGCGAAAACTTAAAAATATCTCATCCAATTTAAAATTAATTAATTATATACTCTTATAAATTTTTTCTCTTACCGTGGTTTTGTTCCAGTGCCTAAATTGGACCAAAATTCCGAGGCCAACATTTATGAAAATATTATTTTACACCCCATTTCAACAAAACGTGGAAGGGACATAATATAATAGAATATAATTATTTAAATTACTTTTTTCATAGGCTCATTTCGAGTTCAGTGAAGATTATCAAAAACTCTATAAAACACTTTTCGCTTTAAGGCCAATCCTGTAATAATTACAAGTACACCTAAAACACTAATTAAATAAAAAGAAAAGCTAGAAAATTCATGCAAACAAATTTAGAGGTTTTTACGTTGTGGAATGAGCACTAAACACGAATTTATCACAGAATAAGAAGTAATATGAGTAGAATAAAGCTCAAAACCCTCCAAAAGTTGGTACACTTTTTTTTAGTTACGTGCTTTAAATTGAGGTGTACCTAAGTGACCTCCCCCCCCCCCCCATCCCCACCGACAACAAGAAGATGAAGTTCCAAGCGGAGAGGATGGATGGGGGAGCCAATTAAACCATCTCTAGAGTCCAAACTCACCGAACTAATATTTTGCAGGTGAATCAACCTTTCTCTATCAACAAACTCATTGGATATGTCTTACTCCCACTCCAAGGAGAACCTGTCAAGGTTGGAACTAAGACAGTCGTCATCGGCTGGGGATTAACGGTAAGATGAGTACACATCTCCTTTGAACGTTATTGGAACAAATTGATAGCTTAGTAATAACGGTAAGATGGGTACAGCTCCCATTTGTACGTTATTGGAACATATTAATGGCTTGGAAATAACGGAAAGATGTGTACAGCTCCTCTTCCAATATTATTGAAACCAACTGATGGTTTCGGAGTAACGGTAAGATGGGTGTAGGTACCTTTTGAATGTTATTGGCACAAACTGACGGTTTGGGAGTAACGGTAAGATAGGTGCAGCTCCCATTTGAATGTTATTGGCACAAACTGACGGTTTGGGAGTAACGGTAGATTAGGTGCAGCTCCCATTTGAATGTTATTGGGAAAAACCTACGATTTGGGAGTAACAGTACGATAGATACATCTCCCCTTTGATTGTTATTGGAACAAACTGACGGGTTGGGAGTAAAGGTATGACCATTAAATCCCCCCTTCGATTTTCATTGGAACAAATTTATGTTTATACCGCATCTTATTACCCATTCGGGCTATAAGCCTATGTATTAGTAATTATTACACTAATTAATGGATTATGGATTAGATAGGTTTAATTGAAAGAAAGTTCACCATCATTTGCAGTGAAGGAGAGTGGAGAACCATATAGGAAAACTACCTTCAGTGCACCTGACTGGGATCAAACATCGATTTCCCCGTCTTCAGCAGTCTAGTCTAACACGAGAGTAGCGTGTTAGAGCACGACACCACTGAAACGAGTGGGACAAACTTGTAAAACTTAGAATTTTGTTTAAACTTTTACTATTCACTTGTTCCTGCACGTTACCCCATTCAGAGGTGCTTCTTTCTACTGAATTAATTGTCTTGGGTTTAATTTCCGAAACATATTAAGACATTAATTTAGGTGAAATACAGTAGATTAACGGACAGGATATTGTTTGTTGTGTATTTTCTAGATATTATTTGATGCTTAAGTCTTGTCATGATATGATCCTGTAATATTATGTAATATTAGTGCCATCCATGTTTAGATAAGAGTAATTAGAAATTGCCATGCAGACGTTCAGCTCAAACATAATAATTAATTATATGATGCGTTATTTCAAAATTTGGTTCAAGCTAAAAATAAATTATAAGATACTCCGCACGGACTTTCTCGCTCCAATGTTTGAAGAAAGATGTATTTATTCAAAGCTTGTAATATATGTGGAACGAATTAATTATTATAAGTCTTATACAAGCAAACTCGATCCCAAATTACTCTAAACTTACGTAAAACATTTTGTGGATATTTTTTAATTTTATTTTTAAAGAATTAAAGTCCTAGTTTTTATATTTAAATCAATTAAAATATCAATATTGGGCCCACAAGTGTTCATATATTAAAATTTAGATTAAGTTTAGATTATTTTCGACATTTTATTAGGGGTTGCACATATTCAAGTTATCTAATCGCTATTAAATTCTTCATTTATAAATTTTGACCAATGAAAAAGGCCAATATTGTCAATTGAGTCTAAAATAATAAAGAGAAATTACTGCTGCGTAAGCATTTTCCTTAAGAATTTAAAGGAAAAAGAACATAAACTTTTCGATAGACTCACTTATTTACATATTCTATGACATTAGAGAATTATTGAGTTAAAACTTTTGTAGTGTCTCTATACAACTAGCTTCGAGTTTTCAGATTTATATTGTTTCGTAAGAGTTACTTCACCTATCTTTTATCTACATGACAAAGGGTGGTTGTAGGGGAAAGGTGAGCGGGATTAAAATCTTGGGCATAATTTAGAAGAAATTCCAAAAATCTTCACAGACTATTGTATTTTAATCTGTGTGGTCTGACAACGATTGATTCTTTCTCGCTGACCATTGCAGCTGCTTCAAATTATATTAATTCGGAGAATAATAATGAGTTTAATCCTTACCCAGGAAATTCTTAGCCCTCCATATTTTATTTCTATACAGACATACTTCTTCATATGTAAATCTAATATTATAAAGAAATATAAAGTCATCAATACAACACTAAATCACTAGACAACTGTTTGACCAGAGTGTAAGTAGATTCCATTTATCTGCATTTGTTCGCAGGAAGAAGGGTCAATTAGTGATCTCTTGAAAGAGACTACGGTGGATGTGGTGGACGAAGAGATTTGTGAAGAGTTTCCACAGTTCAGAGGTATACAATACATATCCAAGAATATGATCTGCGCAGTCACTGAAGGGACAGACTCCGCACCGGTAAGGAAACAAACTATGCGACTGTTTGGTCAGTGCTAGGTGATCGTTTGTAAAACTCTAGTCAGACTGTAAAAATGTAAAAATAAGGAGAGATATTCTCAATGTTTTCTTCCTGACCTTTCAATATTATTAGACTTGGTTTTAACATGAATGAGAATTGATTTTCAAAATTTGGCTAACATGTTAGAATAGTATTTATTTTTATATTAAATATGAACATTAAAATAAGCTATCTTAAATCAGTATGGATAATCAAACAAAAATAAATGACAGTGTAAGCCCAAATATTTCGATAAGAACAGGAGCAATCTCGACTTTAGCTATAGAAAGCTCAAACTATACAGAATGGCTGGCAAATATTATAATATTAAAATGTTTGTTAAGTAAAAAAGTATATTATAATAAATTAATTTTCTATATACATATATAATACTGTATTTATTTCTATATTCTAAAGAAATTAATGATTGATACGTGTTTTTTCATTAGTTATCATCTTTACTTGTCACGTAACCTCACTTTGTTCCTTCCTTTTGATCCAATATTGAATTTCTATTTCATTGTTTCATATTTGGCGCATTATTGCCTTATAAGCCTTGATTCACACGATCACCGAAGTTAGAAATCAGAACCTCTTTGAGTAGTGCAAGAAATTCACTCGCTGTATGTTGAACCATGATGCATTGCAACATTAACTTAAAACAGCTGATTAACAACGTATTTTATTATATAGTGTATGGACATATATTTTAGATCATCCTCCCGATGAATATTTTCAAATTATGATGTTGTGTCGTGAAACAATCCAATACATCGATACGCAAAGGCCAACAAAGCTGTCTGCAAGCTTCTGGCTGTAGAGTGCATGCGCACTGATTTGAGATGCTTGGTTCCAAGATTTGATTGGCTCTCCTGGGCGGGACATCTCAGTCAGAGTGGACAAAATAGATAGAAGTTGAACTTCAAGAGAAACGCTCGCGGGGACTAAATGAAAAGCTTGTGATTGTCTTAGAGATCGTCACATGACCACGTTTATGTTCTGCGCTAGTTTTGTGGCGAACGTTTGAATCTACAGTGAGTCATCATAACTACAAATATCAGTTCTGTGTAAGACGATGCGTGCGGGACACAGCCTTACCTTTAGCCTTGAACTATTAAAACCTATATGAGATACATGCACACTTACTAGCTACGATAATGTGGTAGGAATGAGGAAGGTTGAACCTCTAGGAAGTGTACCCACATTTACGTCGAGGGAGAGATGAAAACCATTTAGTCAAAAAAACTTCTTCAGTACACCCAAGCGGGATTTAACTACAATTTGAGCGTCAACGGCAGTCCAGTATATTGTGATAATGACACCTTAGACCATTTGACCACCAATATCCCTGTCATCAGCAGTACAGTATATTGTGATAGTGACACCTTAGACCATATGACCACCAATCTCCCTGTCGTCAGCATTCCAGTATATTGTGTTAGTGATGCCTTAGACCATATGACCACCAATCTCCCCGTCGTCAGCAGTCCAGTATATTTTGTTAGTGATACCTTAGACCATATAACCACCAATCTCCCCGTCGTCAGCAGTCCAGTATATTGTGTTAGTGATGCCTTAGACCATATGACCACCAATCTCCCCGTCGTCAGCATTCCAGTATATTGTTTAGTGATGCCTTAGACCATATGACCACCAATCTCCCCGTCGTCAGCAGTCCAGTATATTTTGTTAGTGATACCTTAGACCATATAACCACCAATCTCCCCGTCGTCAGCAGTCCAGTATATTTTGTTAGTGATACCTTAGACCATATGACCACCAATCTCCCCGTCGTCAGCAGTCCAGTATATTGTGTTAGTGATACCTTAGACCATTTGACCACCAATCTCCCTTTCATCAGCAGTGTAATACATTGCAAGAGTGACACTTCTCTTACCTTACCTGCAGAAAATAAGTTAAATAATTTAAACACATTCCTGATTATACTGTATAGTAAATGGGATCTTTTTAGGCAATATAATTTGATTTTTAGATTATTTTAAAGTGTGGTTTTATTAGATTGTTAGTTAAATTAATGAAATTACTCTAAATATTTTTAAAATTAATTTTTTATATTATATATAGTTATAATGATTTAAAATTTTATAAATATTTAGACATGCGTTTCTAATAATACTTTATGATGTCACATTGAATAATGTATTTACATTGCAAATATGTTTTTTAAATATTTTCCATCATGTTATCAGTTCCCATAAACATGAAACGAGTTTATTGGACAGTGAGAATGCCAATGAGAATGTTATAAAAATTAACACCTCCTGGAGTGATTGTGGTTCAATGGATTTAAAAAAAACTCCCCTGTATTGTACATGAAGCAGGCTTACAGTTGCTTCTACTAAATCGCTTGGCTAGTTATACTTTTATGGATGTTTTTTAGTTTGTAAATTTTTTAATGGATATGCGTAAGCCTACAACTATTAAAGTTCGCTCAGAGATAAATGATTATTGTATTAAAAAATATTTAAGAGAAACTATAACCGTTTTAAAGCTTTGATTCGAATTAAACTTTATATATATAGGCTATTACACGTTTATTTTGGGTTCTATCAATAAAAGTGTACCAGTTCTTTGGCCGCATTGTCTAAGGCGTCACTCTCGTATTATATTAGATTGCCGATGACAGGAGAGTTGGGGTTCAAATTCTGGTCGAATTTACTGAGGGTGGGTTTCCCTAATTGTTTTCTACCCTCCCTCTATGCAAATGCAAGTACTATTCCTTTAAATTCAACCTTTATTATCCCTAACTCATTAGCGTAATTAGTATATATGGATATAGCCTGAACAAGTAGTAAAATGAGGTGCTAAAAAGTAATTTATAGACTCAAGTATTTTAACAAATTACGTGCTGACCCTTTTAAATTATTATTATTTATTATTATTATTATTATTATTATTATTATTATTAGCACCACGTCTTACTACCCGTTCGGGTTATACACACGCTAATGTGTAATGGTAGGGTGATTGTGAGATGAAATGAAGGACCTACAGTTTAACGTGGAGTCCGAACCACGGTGGAGGCCTGGCATTCCCCACATTCACAAGATGTATTGTCAGAGAGGAAGGAAGGGTTTGGTAATCAGATAAATCTGTGCCGGGACCGAGGATTGAACCCCGTACCCCCAGCACAGAAGTCTGATACCTTACTCCTAGACCACCAGGTCACCACCCTGTTAAAATATGGTTTTATAACCTACATACATAAATACATAATCACGCGGTTTTCCTGAGGGTTAGTCAAGAAACTTTGCATATATTTAATAAAAACTCCGCACATAATCCATCCTCACTAACTTTTTCCACACTCCCTTATCCTTGCATACTCCCTTCGCTTCAACAACATCCATACACGAAGTCATAAATTATATTTTATTTTTAAAACACTTAATGATTCTCTCTTTCACACATTCATCTACAACATTTGACCATGTATTACATGGCCTACCCCTTCCTGTTGATCCATACACTCTACCTTCATATATTGGGTTCATCACTCAATCCACACTCATCCTTTCAACATAACCAAACAAACGGAGCTTGCTTTTTTTTCACATTGATCAGTTGGATTCTCTTTCAAACAGCACTCCTTTAGCACCTAGTCTTTACTGACTCCGTCCATACAAGCTTTTCTACATACATTTCTAAAAAATCTCATTCCAACTGTATTCACCTTGTTCTTGTATTTCTCATGACCGACCCATGATTCACATTAATAAACTAATGTTGGCATCAACACACTTCTATTTACTTCCATATTTGTATCTTTCCATACTACTTCATTTTTTGCTTCAGTCCACATACATCAAACCACTCTCAGAGATGCAGCCAAGCGCTTGTTGATTTCTATTCTTCCATTTTTATAGAAAATTCTAACCAGATACACAAAATCATTTCTTTATTCTAACAATTTTTCATTTATCCAACGCTTAAAATCATTTCCTGATCCCTCCTTAACAAAAACTATCACCTTGGTTTTTGAGACATTTATAAGAATATTAATGTAGCCTATCGCCACATTAAAACGATTTAATATATTCTGAAAGTCGCTTTTATACTCGGCCATTAATACTGCTTCACATGCATGTAATAGCACTCTCACATTTACATTGTCCATTTGTAGGGTTATATATTTCTAACAATTTAATTCTATCTCAGAGTAGTGACACATTACATGACACGTGTTTTAAAGTGAACTGATTTCACCTTTCCAGGAATTTTTTGTAATGTCTAAATTCAAATTATGAGGGTTTTAAGCTTGTATGGTACCTTTCAACTAACTTTTGGCATTATAACTATAATATTTTGAAATAGTAAATATTTTCTTAAATAACGTGTTATTTCTGTACATGTGCATTTCACCTCAGCGGAAGGCTTTCGCTCTTATTCAACTCGTTGTACTAAACCAAGATTCACAAATTCACTTCATTATAAAAGAGTAAACAACCAAATGACAACCCTTAAACTGTAGAATGTCAATTATGTAAGATTTACATCTACACCACGAGCCTACATAAAATTACTTAATTATGATAATTATTATAGTGGAATCAAAAGAAGAGAATTAAAATTGACATATTTAGGAATAAAACAATTCAACGTCTTCTTCCCATGACTGGATGGGCTAGGATACAGCCACCATACTTTCGAGAAGAAAATACTACAAGTGTGTAAAATAACACTCACGAGACGAATCCTTATAAAAAAGACTATAGATAAATCCAAATAAGATAATTAAAACTGATTTATTTAATAATAATATCCTTCAAGACTTAATCACTATAACAGGATGGGCACTGATACAATCACCATGCTTTCAAGAAAATTACGACGAGTATGGTGAGGAAACTAGCATGGTAAGTAAATCTCACACAAGTCCTCGCTGCATCACCCAATAGTTTAAATGGACGGGACAGGCTTAGGATCAAAGTCTCGAGCCTAGAGCGCTGCTGCTCTTGCGGCGTTCCTTGGGACTTCTGTCTTTTCCTTCTCCCCCCCCCCCCCCCTCTCACTCTTTTCTTTCTCCCCTTGTTACCGTCTCTCCCATTTGCCTGTGTTTACGCCTTATTCCTTTTATTTCTGTATGGTCAGAGAAATCGTATATAGTGAGTGCCGCTCAGATTCACTTATTGTACTTCACACATTGTATCATCGAAGAAGGAAAACGGCATTCTGTCACCTAAAGAAGTACCAGCTCACCATGAAATTTGGATTGTGGGTCTCACCACGTCGTCGAGGGAAATCCTCTTCGACCTTCTAAGTATCAAGACGTTATTAATAAGTCCATCAGACTTAAGGGTCTAGTCCAACAGACTAGAATTTGATGTCATGTCCTTCAGACTTAGTTTGTATAGTCTAGGCGACTATATTGTTAGTCATGTCCTTCAGACTTAGTTTGAATAGTCGAGACGACTATATTGTTAGTCATGTCCTTCAGACTTGGTTTGTATAGTCGAGGTGACTATATTGCTTGTCGTGTTTTTCAGACTTAGTTTGTATAGTCGATGTGACTATAATGTTTATAATGTCCTTTTGACTTATTTTATATAGTCAAAGTGACTATTTTTTATAGATTTCTTATTTCAGTCAAATTGACTAAATTTTGGTTTTGGGTCCTTCTGACTTAGTTGGTGTAGTCAAAGTGACTCTGATGTGTTCTCGAGTATTTCAGACTTCTCATATTAGTCAAAGTGACTAAGTTTTCCCTATGTCCATTTGACATAGCTTAAATATAGGAGCCTTGAGCTCCAGAGGTAATAAGGACTTAGTCTTAAGGGTTGCTTTTCTCCACAAGTACAGTACTTCCCTTTTAGTCCTTATGACTAGTCTTTTTTCTCATGACTCCGGGGACGTTGTGTTACGTAGTTTAATTCTTGTATGGCTACAACCAGGTTGTCTGTCCTTTTTCTTGACCCAGTTAGATCAATGTGTTGAATCATTCTTTTTGGCACGCTTTGCGTATGTTATTAGCTGGGGTGGGTAAAGCGTGGAGCTCCGCTAATTTCCATAATGGGGTCCGCGCAGATAATAACTTTGCTTTTAGCCCGTCGTTGGCTCCTATTTATTGAGTATTAAAAGTTAGTGTGCAATAAAGTAATGTTATACTCCAGGGAATGGGTTATTGTATAGATGTACTATTGGTTGCTCTGGCAGTACCTATTGGGAAAAGGACCGGCCATAGTACTATTTGATGGTGACACCTGTTTGCTAGCCATCCACCAATGTAATTAATAAACCTTTCTTATATCATTCATCATACAATGTATTTTCAGGACTTTCTTAAGTCCCAATAATCAAGCTATTTCAAGATATATATAATAGTAACTCTAAACTTATAGTATTTACAGTTAACTTTCATTGGTAATTGGTAATTATGTCCCTGTTTTTCCTTTTAGACCTTAGTGACAGTAGCCTGGCGCTTGACCAGCTGTTTTGATAGTGAATAGGCTCTTACTGCCTACTGCCTTTGACCTTGCTGCCTTGGACGCTTATTTACCCGAACCGCGGCAAGACAATCCTATAGTTTGGACTTGCTATATGTCAACACTTCTTTTATTTAACGTAAAGTTTACCGAGATTTACGATATGTTCACTTGTTTCCCTTAACTTATATATTACACGTTCAATTGTCAACCAGCATCAATCTTGTGTAACTATTGCAATCTTATATATCATTTATGTTTTTCTATAATAATAATATTTATTGTTAACTTAAATATTTGTCTTACGTAATGAATTATTCAGACCGATAAACTTTTTACAAAACGAGGAAGAAAAATTTTCAATTATGAAATATATGTAAGCTATGTTACATGTCTACATGTTACTAACCTGTAAATTAATTATTTGATATCTTCTTGTTTATTTGTTTGGTAACGTTTAACAAGTTATACCAGGGACTTTTACTAAATATAGATTATACAGTATCTACAACCAAAACTTATCAAAGTCAGTGTTTGTGTTTGTCTTGATACGCAATTCAATCTTATTTCTTCACGCATCAGGAATGCGACCTGGTCGTTTAGCTTGTTGGCTAGTGAGACAACGCACACTTGGTCAGACGGTCAAGGTGACCACTGGGATATCAGGCGGCGTGCAAAAGACAAGATGTTTACATGTGATTAGATGAAAGTTGAAACAAGAACGGTCAGTCGTCTCCACACATCAGACATCATGTACAGTTGGTCGAACATACAACAATATTTTTTCATAATGTCTTGAAATGCAAGCAAATGTTCATCAAAGGAAAGTACAGACATATTTGTGTAGTTAAAAACTTTTCTTCATATTGCTTAAAGAATTGATATAATACTGCAAACAATCCCTTATTATCACGTGTTTGTAACACAGGATGCAGCCTGTCTTGTCTGTTTCGCCAATTTAACAAGTGATAAGATGCTACCACCTGCTTCACGTTTATTTTATGCGTGAGAAAAAAAAAGGGGGTGAGGGGGAAATAGCTGGCCTGATCGCTACAAATGGTCGTGGAATAAATCGCTATACCCTTCAGCCGAGGCTTCAACGGGTCGTGCGATCAAGTAATCAAGCCGGGTAGCTACTTGAGCTACTCCTATACATTTATGCTATCAAATGGGTTATGTTGTTCAACTCTTACTCTATAAATATGGTCTTAATTCTAACATATTAATATGTAAAACATTGAGAGCTTTATAAATGCTGTTTATCTTTAACCATTTATCATAATATTTATATATCCTTCAAAACGCTAGTGAGGCAAACATAAAGCCATGACTTATGCACTTTGAATATTATGATGAAATTATTATAACCAATAATATTTTACGGCCAGGCAACGGTAGTCTACAGTTGGTTTCTACTAAAATACTAGTTCACTGCTAGTTCTGGTACATTTAGCATAAACAACTATTCTACACTATGAGATTCAATACTACACCAACCAGATATCAACTTCAAACCAAAGACAGCCACATCTGTGATCACGTAAACACGGATTTCAATCACGAAATATTTGATTTGATGGTGACTAAGAGGTAGAGTTTTGAAGAAAAACAAATGTACTGAGATTAATATTAAATTGTTGTCTTCGGATTTCTCTACGTGAAAATTCAGGTACACTCCTTCTGAAACCATGTCTTCCTAATCCCTATCCTATTATTTAGTATGTGGATATTCCTGACTGATATACATGTGAAGCAGGTAAATAAATATAGTAATGAGATGTGGGCTATACTAATGAGAATCCTGATTATGTTTGATTGAAGTTTTAATGGAATTTATATAAAACTAAAATGAAGGTTTTTGAACGTTCTTTTGTGGATTTTATTAAATCGTCAGCCCGGACCCATAACATAAATGTTCACATAAAAATGAAATATAAGGTCCAAAAAACATTAAAACCACTGATTTCACGCTTTGTGGACTAATACAAAACTTTCCAGATCTTGTCTTTAAATACATTTTAGATGAACTATGTCTTAAGTTATGCTTGTCAGATAAAAGGGTGAATAAATTCTGAGTTATTATGTGATTAAGAAAATCTTAATCTTCACTTAAAACCTCATTTACATAAACTCTACAGTAATTACTGTGTTCATGTGTTTCTATTATTAGGTTTGCTCAGGTGCTCCATTTGTGGTTTTAGAGAGCACTACAAATGTGTTAGGTGTTTAATTTAATAATGTGTTCCCAAGGTGATTCTTAAGGTCATCTTGTGGGTAGAGGGCAATAAGGCACTACAAGTGTGTCTGATGTCTACTTTACTAAAGTGTTTATGTTCCCAGGGTGACTCTGGAGATCCTCTTGTGGTCTTGAAGGGAAAGAAGGCACTACAAGTGTGTCTGATGTCTACTTTACTAAAGTGTTTATGTTCCCAGGGTGACTCTGGAGATCCTCTTGTGGTCTTGAAGGGAAAGAAGGCACTACAAGTGTGTCTGGTGTCTATTTAACTAATGTGTGTATGTTCCCAGGGTGACTCTGGAGGTCCTCTTGTGGTCTTGAAGGGAAAGAAGGCACTACAAGTGTGTCTGGTGTCTACTTTACTAAAGTGTTTATGTTCCCAGGGTGACTCTGGAGGTCCTCTTGTGGTCTTGAAGGACAAGAAGGCACTACAAGTGTGTCTGGTGTCTATTTAACTAATGTGTGTATGTTCCCAGGGTGACTCTGGAGGTCCTCTTGTGGTCTTGAAGGGCAAGAAGGCACTACAAGTGGGCGTGGTGTCTTGGGGTCTGGGAACAGGCCAGGCTAATGATCCGGGTATTTACACCAAGTTATCTCAGTATCGCTTCTGGATCTACATGAAAACGGGCATATGATCAATAACCACACTTGCCTACAGACGAGGCTTACACTGGGAAAGTAAACAGACAAGTCAATTCCGCAGGCTACTTACTTGCCTGACGTTACTTATCACATGTGAACCTTACTTGCCTAATAGTTAAGGTCAGGTGAATGACAACGAGGTTGAATAGAAATATATACTGTTATGGAGCGTACATGCCCACAAATAAGCCTGTTCACTTTGCTTACCTTCCATACTTGTCTCATGTAAGCCCACCTCTATTAACTGACAATGGATAGATGGATGTACTTGACTAATGTTCTCTCTTTTGTTAATAAAACAATCAAATATAATTATTATTAAAATTATTTATTTATGCTATTATTTGTTTCCTAAACTACACGATGCCTACTACTCCCCTAACTCTTTAAAGTGATGTGTGTTTTAAGGTATGGAATGTACGTACACTTTCTAAACTGATTTATGTTGTCAGCACATCAATATTCTAATACTTCTATCTTTTATATTATTAAAATGAGGAGTTTGTGTATTTTTCTCTAATGAACATTGCCTGATATCAACTGGAAACAAAGGGATAAAATTTTAAAAATTTGTATTAGATTTTTTAATTAACTCAAAGATAGGTCGGAAGAAATAAATGAAAAGAATTTTTTTCTGCCTATTTGTTGCAAAGAAAAGCGTTACCAGTGGTAACAACGCAATGAGTTGCACGGTAACCCAGGGAAATTATGGTTACTTATGCTAGTGACTTAGTATATATATATATATAGTGCTTTACGCCTGTTAATTAATCATTATGAAAGAGGAAACTTCCATTTCAGTAATGATAAGTTATTCTAGGAATCGAACGCGGGACTCTTAAATCAATAGACATATACGTTAATAACTTATCTAAAGTGTTAGAATTTATTTAACTACATTTTTTGAACACTTATTTACCAGAATAAACCTTACAAACTAGTTTTATTATTGACGTAAAAATCTGAAAATATAATCTAGCACAAATATTATTAAGCCTCCACACATTGAATTGGATTTAAACAGTTGGAATAAGACGTGTTAAAATAAAGTCATACCCAATCCGTGTTGTTTAGTGTTGGCAGCGTGGGCACTTATGATAGCTTGTTATTATTTACTCCTCTCTCCACGCCAATGCAAGGTAATTATGCTAAGGTACCCTCCTAAACCTTACCTCTAAGTTTGTAATAACCCTTGTGTAAAACACACAGTAAAAAAAAATTATGACTACAGGATAAAAATGGGGGAAGATACACAATACATACTTCCCAGGACAATTACTTTTATATCTCAAATTTCATGAAGACCTAATACATACTTTATTTAAGTTAGTTAGATTCATTTTAATATGAGAGAGACCTTAAATGACCATATTTTCAAGTGCATTATAGAGGTGGCATTATTGTATTGACTAACATATGGAAGCACTAACTCAAGTTAAGCTAAAATTGGAATTTCCAAATTTTTATCCTGTACCCTTAAAATATTATTAGAGTGCTCATAACCCCTCTTGTAAGAAGCACCCATTATTTATAAATATGATTCAAGACTACATTCAAACCCGAACAAGATTCGATACAGCCCAGCTTAATGCCAGGCCTTCATCTCACAATCACTTTACCATTACACATTACCGTAAGTGCGTCTAAGCCAGATGGGTAGTAAGACGCAGTAATAATAATAATAATAATAATAATAATAATAATAATAATAATAATAATAATATACGCTTATGAACTAATTAAGCTAAAGGGTTAACGATGAGGAAGGTTGGATTTAGAGGAAGTTTACCCTCATTTCCTTGGAGAAAGAGTGGAAAACTATTTATAAAAAAAACCATCCTCAGTACACTCGACCGAGATCAAACCAAGATCTCCCTGTCATTAGCAGTTTAGTCTACTGCGAAGCGGACAACCTATCTTCACGAAGTCTCTTGGACTTGTTGATTATATTTTTTATCTCATATTAATAAAATCACACTTGTGTATACAGTATTTTAATATCAATCTAATGTGTGGAATGCCAGGTCACCACCGTGGTTCGGATTCCACGTTAAACTGTAGGTCCTTCATTTCATCTCACAATCACCCTACCATTTACACATTAGCGTAAGTGCGTATAACCCGAACGGGTAGTAAGACGCGGTGCTAATAATAATAATAATAATAAATATCAATCTACCTGAACCGGCGGACACATGGACTAAATGTTTAGCTCGTCTATACTTGCTTGCCGATGACAGGGAAGTCAGGGTTCGAGCCCCAGTCAAATGTAATAAGGTTTACCAATGTAATCCACACAAATTATATGAATACGTATATTATAAATTCATGTCTTCCTCATTCCTACAACAGTAGCATCTTAAATTGCAGCTAACTTAAGCGGCCAGAAAAAGTTTCTAAAATAATAATATGCACCGCCTTTACCAGGAAGTAATGGGAGGGTGCAAATTAACGTACAAGCAATGATTCATAACAATAAATCATTTTATTATAAATACAACAGGCATGTAAAAGACAGAGAAAAACTAATAAGAATAAGATTCTGGTTCAACTAATATCGGGTGGCTCCATACGCCAAGCAGCTACATCCATCCTACGGTTACTAGGCGAGCGCCAGTGGATCCCGCGTTTTAGATCACAGGGGAGACCAAGTAAATACTGCTGGCACCCCTCCTCGGGTCGGCTAGAGCTCCGCGTGGCCTCTCCAGTATTACGTGCCTTAATCGGACACAACCATGCCAAAGGGTCAAAACATGAAAATATCCTCAATCATAACCTTACATTGAAAGATGTGGGCACTCCCCCACTCCTAGTCGGGTGCACAAAGGTAACAGAGGGAGACTGGCGCTCCCTAGTACGAGGTGCTCAAGGTCACACAAGCGGCCTTTCCAATAGCCCTCAGTAGCAGACAATGATTCAATATTTACACCGAGCCGGCCGCAAGCACGGACTCAATACACCAAAACATAAAGATATCGAACACCCTACCCTGCCTGGGCCCCTCCGGGTTACCCACGCACTTTATAAGGCCCCTAATGGTCCCCAAGGCTAAGCCCAAAGGCTAGCAGCCAGTAGCGCTAACAATAGTATGTAAGCTATTAACCCTAACATTCATTGACACGGGGGCTAGCGCTATTGCACAATACCCTAAGGCCCCTTTCTCCTAACTAGCGAGTAGCACCCACTAAGAGGTCGAGGGACTCTATGCCTATAACTAATTTACTTGCTTATTAAACAAATATAAGACAAAATTGGCCAAGTCAGCAAGACTCTACGATACCTCGTCACAACAAAACAGGAGTCCACACTAATACTCCTCGATATATCCTGCTGACCACATAGCCCAAGGCGTTACCTTGGAATCACAAGGTCCACATAGAAAGTTAGTTGATAGCTGCAAATCACCCTGGTACAAGCAAGGCAGCCCAGCTGGATTCTGGGCGGAGTTGTGTTGAGCCAGAAGCAAGTAGCCAGCCCTGGTGCATCTGAGTACCAGCTACGGTTCGATGGGTGCTGGTAGCGGAGTACCAGCCCTGGTACATGCAAGCAAGCCCAGCTGGATCCTGGATGGAGTTGGATAGAGTCAGTAGTATGACGCCAGCCCTGGTACATCTGAGTACCAGCCACGGTTAGATGTGTGCTGGTAGCGGAGTACCAGCCCTGTTACATGCAAGCAAGCCCAGCTGAATCCTGGACGGAGTTGGATAGAGTCAGTAGTATGACACCAGCCCTGGTACATCTGAGTACCAACCACGGTTAGATGGGTGCTGGTAGCGGAGTACCAGCCCTGGTATATGCAAGCAAGCCCAGCTGGATCCTGGACGGAGTTGAATAGAGTCTGTAGTATGTCGCCAGCCCTGGTACATCTGAGTACCAGCCACAGTTAGATGACAGCTGGTCGGGGAGCACCAGCCCTGGCACAAGCAAGTACCAGCCGCTAGAACTGGCACCGGAGGGTGGAACTTCGGGAAGCAGACGCCTGGTCCTTGGCCAGGTCGAAGATAATAATTCCACGCTCTAGCGGCGAGGGTCAGCTGGACATGCCCTTCGCTCCCCAGCCCTGGTACCCCATAGCGCAAATATTGCACTATATCTTCTCGCCGAGAAACGGCATGGACCCAGATAGTCTGACGGAATGAAGTGAGAGCTCCGTCCCAGCGAGTCTTGTTCCCCTTTGTTGGCTGAAGTAGTACTACGTGAGACCAGGATGAACCGACGCGCAGAGCGTCCAACAAGAGAGTCTCTATTCAGTTGTTCAAAAAAAAACCAATCAGCTGTTCAGAGCGTAAAAAACTCTCGGAGTGCGCATGCGCGGCAATACAAGGGAGGGAGGCAGACAGACCAAGAAGAGGGGGAAAGTTCACCGCCGAATTAAGCAGGGGAAGTAGATGCACCGGCGCATGTGCGAGATTGGCAACAGAAAGAAGTAGAATGATTAGGTCAGCGTGACCTTGTGCGAGCTGATATTTCATATTAGCTCGGCACAAATATATATTTTAAAATGACAATAAACTCCAAATAATTTTAATCTTGCCTAATTTTACACAATATTAAGAATAAGAAGCCTTAACCTCATCAACAATATGATTAAGAGGTTACTGGGTAGTTCCTTAGATTGTATTGTGTTAACGACCTTGCCCACAGTATGAGGCAATAAACAAAATTAAAACGAGCCAGGATTATTTTTGTCCTATCAACGCTTGAAATAAAGACGCCCCTACATTATTTTAAAGAGCATGAAGATGACACAGTTTGACACATTAGATCAGTCGGTAGCGTTTCTGCTTATTGAGCTAATTGTCCCGGGCTTGATTCCCAACATGGCCGAATATTTATCAGTTATGAAAATATGGGTTTACCCTTTCACAGTGATAAATTAAAGGCCAGGGACTGGATGTTGTGCCTGTCCTATTCTTAAGTTATATTTTAAGTCATATGGAACTAGGATTGGCCTAGAAAGCAGGTAGTGGAAAATATATGGCTTGAATAAAATCTGGCCAGGCCACAGGCTGGGAACAGTAATGGATGTAAAGTTAAGATTGTACAAAATGAGCACTGTAACTATGAAGACTATGGTGTTATATTGTGGTTGTCAGTGAGCCAACCTTCAACACCAAGAAACAGGGAAATTCACATAACATAATGATAGAATTACATTCTTGGAATCTGTAATATGCTGTTAAACATTTCTAAAACGTTCATATATTACATTTTAATGACTTAAAAATAAAATAAATTGTGCATTTATATACCTTAAATATAATTATTAATATGTGGAATTACATTAATGTAAAGTGTGATTACTTATTTGCTTCCTAACACTATTAGTTTAGACAAGGTATTTCTAATTGTTTGATGCGAAATAATAATTGATCTGTTAAACAATACGCTAATATGAGAAATTTATCATTTATATATTATATAATTTGCAAAACCCGCTTATTGATTTACCCATCACCACATTTCCCTGGGCCTGAAATCTTGAAGTAACTTACCGTACAGTGTTACTTTGACAGTTACACCCACTTTAGCCACATTAATGTTAATAATAATATCCTTAGGATCAATTAGATCATTTGCATAATTGCTTTTAATAAATGGCATGTAGTTCCATTGCTCAAAACAAATGATATCTCCTCCATAGATGTAGCAATAGACATGTCACTTACTTCAACTGATTCCATGGAGGTCACAAATAAAACTCATTTTCAGTCAATATATTTACACTGTTTCTAAGTTTAGGGCAATTTTTCATTGCATGCCCTCTTAGCTTACAATGGAAACACTTACAATTGAATATCTGACTTCGTCCATAAAATTCACCTGTATCCCGTTTCCAGTTTTTTATTCTTCTAAGAGTTAAAAAAAACATTATGGGTCAACCATGCTTAAATGGTTTAGGCATTTATTTAGTTAAATCACAGGGATCCTTATTGACCACCACTCAAGTTAAGTAAATATTCCCTATTTGATTATTTAAACAACTTGTATATAAGGCAGGGACCTCGCAAAAACAAAACAGGAGATAACAAGATACTAAGCCTTGGCCAGTTTATTTAACAATATAACAAGATGTAAAATATAAATATATATATATATATATATGACATAATATTTAGAATTTAAGCTTGGCGCATTCTTACTCGCTCTGGTCATCAAAACATAGATACTCCTGATTAACTAGTCAAAACAATATATCATGACAACTACTTAAAGTACTATACTTAGTTCTCCTAAACTAGCATACCCTACGTTTGTTAACCCACAGAATTCAATATATAAACATATTGAAAGTTACTTGAAATAAATTTCTAATCAAAACAATGTAGCATAACAAATATTTAAATTACTAAATTTAGTTTCCCAAAACCTACTTTGTTTAACCTGCGGAATTAGATATATAAACATATTGAAAGTAAATTGTCCTAAATTTCTAATCAAAACATTAAAGTACAACAAGTATCCAAAGTACTACATTTAGTACTGCTAAACTGTTCACATACT
This sequence comes from Timema cristinae, assembly GCA_039000515.1. Lineage (NCBI taxonomy): Eukaryota > Metazoa > Arthropoda > Insecta > Phasmatodea > Timematidae > Timema > Timema cristinae. The sequence goes on along the minus strand of JBCFYV010008802.1, from coordinate 13,109 downwards.
GGAGAATCAATTTATAACCTACAGTCTACCATTTAACGATGCAATACCTCTAACTAGCTCGTCATCATTATGTCAACTTACATTGTTGGGAGTATTAGTTCCTCTAACGGCTAGTGGCATCAAAGAGTGATTTTTCCCATGTCAAACACTCGCCTTTATTCATTTGAATTCAGAGGGGAAAAAAGGGGGTTGGAATGAATAGCGATAATTCGATATCATATTGTCCAATCGGCGACTAGAAGACCTCATCGGCGCCTGCGCAGAACGCCATGAAGTCTTGGTCTTGGATTACGGGGGGGGGGGGGGGGGGGGGGGTGACGAGTACACGACGATTGAGAGCTAGCCAAGTTTATCAGATCGCGCACGCGCTTTATTCACTGCCATCTATCTTGATGATGAAACAACAGGTTGTTCTTCCAGGACGTTAGATAGAGTTTGTTTTGTTGTGTGAGTGGATCGTACTGGTCGAAAAAGCTCGCCTTCGGCCTCGAATGTGTTCTCCGACAGGGCAGTAAAACAGGGTGAGTAGCCAGGCGAACTAAGTGGTGGCGGTGTAGTATGCGACCACGGTACAAATCCTCCGCCCCTACACGAGGCAGCCTCTTCCGTACTCAGGAATTCGGGTGGTCCAAGCTTTTGACACAGCGATCCAAGAGACGTCTTCCTTGATCTCAGTATCAGCAGCTGGTCAACACCGCTCTCCGTCAATCTGGCAAGAGCTCCACGCCTTTCAGCCTGTCCTCGCCACCCCAGCAACTGCGCTGTACCAAACCGAAGGCATTTCGGGCTCTTCTGTTCTTTGGCTCGACGACAGGAATGAAGGAGGGATGAAGGATCCCACTGAACAAATAAACACAAAGCGAGTACCCAACGAACACCACAAGAATTTTATCTCCCCACTAGCCGTACACAACCTGATATAATATAAAGCATTACAATCGCAAGCAAAAATCTAACCTAGCATTCAATGTCACAATTAAAAAAAAACAGTCATTATATAACCTGTAGTAAAGATTTCTCTAGTAATTTTACTTTGCTATAACACTGGGACTATACCAGATCATGATGTCTCCTGCGAGGGTATCATCCATTTATAGGAGTTAACATTGCTTCAACTAGGAGATTCCATCTTATAATCTTAAGTTTACAAAATCTGGTAATTTTCTCTGTTGCTTAATCTGCGGGCTTTCCCGGAGATGATAAATAACTTACATACTAACACTTACACTTTTACAGCACGGACTCACACACATACTCATCCCTGGACCAGGGATGAGGACTCTTTGATGCCACAGGATTTAATTTGAGATACGTGGGCCCGCCTGGTGATTGAAGGGTCACCAACATCACTAATCAGTACTGTTACAGGGATGAGGAAGCGCTCCACTCGCCATGGACCATTCCACTTCGGACTGAGTTTTGCTGAGATTTTGTCAATTGCGGAGCTCTGTGGATAACTTTTATTGAGGACCAGGTCTCCAATAGCAACCGAAACAGGGGCACGTCCAAGGTTATACCTATCAGCCACCTTTTTATGGGCCCTTTTTAAAGCTTCGAAGGCCTTTTGGCACCTATCTTTATGCGAGAACTTCTCATCCCCGCCCAGCAATGGGTCCACATCCCATACCGTTAACAGAGGGTGGTTGAGTTCTCTACCCAGGAACACCGAAGCTGGAGAGGCATTGGTTGACTCATGAAACGCGGAATTAAATGCAACATTTAAGAACTCAATATCACGATCCCACCTAGCTTGATCAACCGAGTGGAAAATGGTTAAGGCCACCTTAAGATTCCTATTGAAACGCTCCACGTGGTTAGGGCAAGGATAGTGGGGGCTGGTGGTTATGTGTTTAATGCCCATCCAAAGCACAAGTCTTTGAAAGTGGCAGACCTAAAACAGGGCCCATTATCGCTCACTAAACTTCGGGGGCACCAAACATCGCCCACACGCGTCTAGCAAGCGCGTTAGCAGTGGTCTTTGCTTTCATGTCCCTCAACGGTAAAATAATCACAAATTTAGAGAAAGCATCCAACACAATGAGTATACAAGTATTTCCTAAGGAGGATCGGGGCAGGGGGCCAACATAGTCGACGAACACCTTTTCCCACGGAAGTTGAGCCACATCGGCCGAATGAAGCCCAACTTTCGTGTTCTGCGCCGGTTTTGCTTTTTGGCAATCTTCACACTGCTTAACTTGCAGTTTCACATCTCTGTACATCCCTGGCCAAAAGAACTCCCTAGAAATTTTACGATAAGTTTTAAGTATACCCAGGTGACCACCAACAATAGAATGATGGAAATAACGCAACAACATTTTGCGTACCACAGTCGGGACAACAATCTTCCTTCCTTTCCCTTTCCCACTAGATATCACAAGAAGTCCTTTGAAAAGAGAATAAGGACCCACCTCCTCTCCCTTATTTATTTTATCTATTAGTTCCAAGCACCACGAGTCACTCCCTTGATGATCTCGAATCGAGATGAATGACTCCGGGATGGAATGAATTACATTAAAAGGCTGTACAATATTTTGGGTCTCAATCGGCTCCAGATCTTCCGCCATCCGAGATAGGGCATCAGCAGTCACGTTATCCCTTCCAGGAACGTGATGCGTGCTGAATTTGTATTTCGAAAGGCGTAGCACCCACCTCCCGATCTTTCCTAACTGCTTTGGGTGTCGCCACATCCATGACAACGCCATGTTGTCAGTGTATAGTTCGAATTCGCGCTGTTCTAGATAGTCAGAGAATTTCTCAACGCCCACAACACATGACAGACATTCTTTCTCGAAAGCACTATATTTCTGTTCTGCCTGAGACAAGGTTTTGCTCGCAAAGGCCACGGGACGAACACCGTCCGCAGTTCTCTGGGACAAAACCGCGCCAAGGGCGACAGAAAAAGCGTCGACATGAAGAAGGAATGGGCAAGTGAAATCGGGCATGTGCAAAACCTCGGGGCTGATCAGTTTGCTCTTGAGAGTTTTGAAAGCACGGGATTGTTCCTCTCCCCAGACAAATGAGACACCTTTTTTCTTTAAGTAATTTAAGGGGGCAGCAATTTCAGAGAAATGCGGGATAAAGCGTGCGTAGTAAGCGCACATGCCAACGAAACGCATCACACCCTTTATGTTTTTTGGTTGTGGGTAATCGACAATGGGTTTCACCCTTTCGGGGTCGACCAGCATATTCCCATTGGAAATAATATACCCAAGATACTTGATAGATTGCTTGGCCCACGTGACCTTGTCGGGGTTAACAGTCAAACCCGCCAGACGAAAACGGCTCAGTACAGTGTCTAAATGTTCAAGATGTTCATCAAGAGAATTACTGTATACACAGATGTCATCAAGGTAATTAAAGACGAACTTATATTTTAAGTCTGAGAAGATGTGATCCAGAACACGGCTTAATGCCTGGCCACCGATACTAGTGCCCAACGGTACACGATTAAATTCGTATAATTGCCAAGGGGTAACAAACGCCGTGAACTTCTTTGACCGCTCTGTGAGAGCGCATTGTAAAAAACTGGCATTCAAGTCAATGAGACTATACACTTTAGCGCCCCCTAGATGTTGGAACGCACTCTCCACACTAGGCATGGGGTAGGGATCAAACTGGATTTTTTTATTTACCTTCCTATAGTCTACAATCAACCTGTGTCCTTGTCCTTTTCTCGGAATAATAAATGCCGGACTAGCGTACGGGGATTTAGATGGCCTAATCACCCCCTTCTGTTCTAAGTCCTCTATCAACTCGCGAAATATTTTCATTTTGGGTGGGTTACATGAATAGGGACCCGACCTAACCGGAATCTCGTCCGTGACTACAATATCATAGGGGAGTATGTCACATTTTCCCCAGACGGGTGTTATGACATCCGAGTACTTCTTAATCAAGGTATTAACGCGATCTTCATCGCTTCCTAAGTGACTACACCACATGGGTCTAGAACATAGACACAATGGCACTTTAATCTGAGAATTAAACCCAAACCTTAAATGTCCCAAGCCTAAGTCTAAGATACCTCTAGTATCCCACAAAAAGTCCATTCCTAATATGACGTCGCATACTAGTTTGCTTACAACATATAGCTTTCTTTTCCAAGAAAAACGATTAATTTTGAGAGACGGAAAAACAAATCTGTCAATAATAATGCTACTTCCATTCCCTAAAACAAATGTACGGGGAGCACACTTATTTATTTGAACGTCACATTTGAGTTTACTACCCCGGATGCTACTCAGAAACTCAGCATTAACGAACGATGCGTTAGCGCCCGTGTCGACTAAAGCGGCACCGTGATTTGACCCAATAGAAAATTCGACCATGGGGATAGGGGTCTCGAGTGGTTTATTAATATTAGTAAAGCGTCGTGTAACTTTACCACTCCTCAGGTTACACGTCACACGTTTCCCGCCGGACATTGGTACCGGAGGTGCCCTAATTGCTTACAACCAAAACATCTAACTCGAGATAGGTCGCTACTATTATTCCCTCCTCGATGTCCAGTAGGTTTGCTATTATAAGGTCTATTAATCACGGGGGCGTCTGAGAATATGTAAGCTGACCAAAGCTGTTTTTTGACTTCTTGTTAAAAGGGGTTGATAAAGCGGAGGGTTTAGTAACTGTAATAGGGTGCTTCTCAAAATATTCCCGTTCACCCAAAAGTGATCCCTCAATTTTGGAAGCCAGAGAGTACAACTCTGAAAAGGAACACGGCAATTGGGAAAATACAAAATGTCTCCTAGTAAGAGGCGACACATTCTCTAGAATAATTTCTACGATTTGTCGCTCACTGAGTTTTAAATTGAGGATGCTCGCTGCTTCTGACACAGAAAGAATAAAAATCCTAAGAGACTCGTGTGGAAGTTGGAAACGGTACACGAATTCTGAACATAAACGTTCCTTCTCTCTCCTAGAAACTAGAGAGTCAAATATGTTATCCATAACAGTAACCCAGGGGGTCCCCTGACTTATCCCCTCGGAGATAAGGTGTGTTAAGAACCCTGAAGTTTTCCCCAGACATAACACTAATATTTCCGCGTCCTCAACCAGACGTAATTTATGGACTTTCTTTACTTCCAGCAGGAAAGCGAATAACGCGGAACTATTCTGTCCATCACACACAGGAATGCGATTCAACCAATCACTGACTACTTTGGACCGAGTCCTACTATCATGTGAACCGTCTGACCGAACAATAACATGGTTAGAGAGTGGGTTCTGCGAAGATAATGTGTTACCAACAGGATCTAATGGGGCCTGCCTCTCAACACTGGTCATAGGGACCTCTCTATTCCTACCGACCACCTGACCGGGCACATCACTATTATCAACGTCAGAAAATAATGGATTTTTCTCACCCAACTCCCGAGACAGCATGGTCCTCAATTCACGAACAGTGGATTCGGGGTTAACGGCTATCCCTCGGCCCACGAGCTCCGCAATTAACGCCTCTCGGTTTAGCCTGTATACTTGAGATTTACTGCCAAGTATTTCAGAAGTGTCCAGCGGTGTCCGATCCATGGCGTAGAACGAGGATTGTAACAAACAAACAACAATATGAGTGCAATGATCAAAAATATATAAATATAAATATAAATATAAAACCCTGTGAAGCAGAGTGGGGGCAGCTAAACCATCTTTAAATGGTTTAGGCATTTATTTAGTTAAATCACAGGGATCCTTATTGACCACCACTCAAGTTAAGTAAATATTCCCTATTTGATTATTTAAACAACTTGTATATAAGGCAGGGACCTCGCAAAAACAAAACAGGAGATAACAAGATACTAAGCCTTGGCCAGTTTATTTAACAGTATAACAAGATGTAAAATATAAAAAAAAATATATATATATATATATGACATAATATTTAGAATTTAAGCTTGGCGCATTCTTACTCGCTCTGGTCATCAAAACATAGATACTCCTGATTAACTAGTCAAAACAATATATCATGACAACTACTTAAAGTACTATACTTAGTTCTCCTAAACTAGCATACCCTACGTTTGTTAACCCACAGAATTCAATATATAAACATATTGAAAGTTACTTGAAATAAATTTCTAATCAAAACAATGTAGCATAACAAATATTTAAATTACTAAATTTAGTTTCCCAAAACCTACTTTGTTTAACCTGCGGAATTAGATATATAAACATATTGAAAGTAAATTGTCCTAAATTTCTAATCAAAACATTAAAGTACAACAAGTATCCAAAGTACTACATTTAGTACTGCTAAACTGTTCACATACTGGAGAATCAATTTATAACCTACAGTCTACCATTTAACGATGCAATACCTCTAACTAGCTCGTCATCATTATGTCAACTTACATTGTTGGGAGTATTAGTTCCTCTAACGGCTAGTGGCATCAAAGAGTGATTTTTCCCATGTCAAACACTCGCCTTTATTCATTTGAATTCAGAGGGGAAAAAAGGGGTTGGAATGAATAGCCATAATTCGATATCATATTGTCCAATCGGCGACTAGAAGACCTCATCGGCGCCTGCGCAGAACGCCATGAAGTCTTGGTCTTGGATTACGGGGGGGGGGGTGACGAGTACACGACGATTGAGAGCTAGCCAAGTTTATCAGATCGCGCACGCGCTTTATTCACTGCCATCTATCTTGATGATGAAACAACAGGTTGTTCTTACAGGACGTTAGATAGAGTTTGTTTTGTTGTGTGAGTGGATCGTACTGGTCGAAAAAGCTCGCCTTCGGCCTCGAATGTGTTCTCCGACAGGGCAGTAAAACAGGGTGAGTAGCCAGGCGAACTAAGTGGTGGCGGTGTAGTATGCGACCACGGTACATGGGGATCTTCAGAAGTCAAAGCATTCTTCTTATGTCTCTCATCTTCAGATAATAGTTTTTTTTAGAATATTCAACTTTCAATGCCAATTTGTCCTTATTAAACATAATGTCTATGGCTGAAACCACACTGTCAAAATCTTGACACATATCAACAAGTAATTGGTTAACAATTTCATCTTCATCCATCTTTCCTCCTGCAGTTGTGACGTCAGCACGTGCTGCTTCAAATTCCTGGAAAAATTCCTGCAATGGTGGGTCGTGTCGATACGCCATTTTTATAAAATTCTGTTGTTCATTCACCAGGGATTTCATGTTTTTCTTTACATTAGTAGATCGCAGAGCTTCCTTGATGTCTTTTGCTGTAATTTCCCTCATAAACCTTGTCAGGAGATTGTCTGCAATGCCTCGACTCACCATGATGTTACGTGATTTAACATCGTCATCCTTAAATTTTTGCAATGCATCCTTTTCTTCAGGTGGTTCGTCAACCAAAACATATACTAAACTGTTCTTTTCTAAAAGTATTCTCATCCTGAACTCAGTTCGTGAAACCAGTTCCATAAAAAGGTTTAATGTATTACTGCAAACAACCAGACGCCAACATTATGGTGTCTCAGCCAACCCGTTGCAACGTCAAGTATTAAATTTAAAACAACGATCCTAAAAGTTTTTACTCACAATCCACAGTTTATTCCGGGCCCTTAACCTAATCAAGAACGTAGGGATCCAGATATACATATATATATTTATATATTAGGGTGTACCAAGAAAATGAAATTAGTTTTTTTAGCATACCCTCTTATTTTTTCCCTTTTATGTCAAAATAATTGTAAATAAAGTTTCATGTAATTTGAACCACGGCAGCTCGTGCCGACTTGCATCTAAACGTGTCAGTCAGTACATGTGTACTTAAGCGAGGGAATGCTGACGACACGTGTCTGTAGCGGAGCACCCAGCAGCTACAAATGATAAAGATAAAAGAAAAAAAGAAAAAATAAGGTTTTGGAATACTTTGACAGTGAGATTGCACAACCCGTGAAACGTGTCAGTAGCAGTTTACTTAGGACAGCGCACGCCTATGTGTCAATGTGCTTATAATTCCAAGTTGTTTTGTTAGTAAATAATTTATAGTTTTTAATCAGTGAACAGAACATGGCAGTTGAATTGCGTCGTTATAAAAAGGTGATATTTTTAATAGGGAACATAAAACATCAAATAACGGGTTCAAAACTTCCGTCTAATGGACAAGTTTTCGCAGTTTTGTTTTACAATATTCGAGAAGTGAATTTAAGTGTTAATGAAAGTGCAAATCTCGCTATTCACGAATGTTTTATCTTTTGGGAAAAGGCACGCATACCTACCAAACCGTTACCAAATTGTTTGAGGAAGCTTGTTAATATGTATCAAGTTTGGAGAAACTTACAAAAAATGCAAAGAAATTAAAAGACGTATTCAAGCGGCGACAACAAGAATTTGTAAGTTATTTAAACAATTTGTTTGACATTTCACATGCTGATGCACTTCAATTAATGAAAATAGAGGAAGATAGGATGTTTTTGCAGCGCCAAAGAGAGCCGGGCCGACCTGGTTACTTAGTTGGAGTGCATACCAAACTGGGGTGGGGGGAAAGGTAAAGGCGTGATTTCAAGCTGTCAAAGAAGACAATCGGCGAATTAAATATGTTTCCGCTTCAACACCCTCAGCATCATACGAACCATTGCAAGAAGATTCCTCTTCTAATTCTAGTGAAAATATGGATTCAGAATATTTACCAACACTGATCGAAAGCTCAGAACCTGGGACAAGTAGATCAGTATTGAGTAAATATTTTATTACTCCAAAGTTAGTTGCTGCATTAGACAGGTGTCAGTTAAGTATGAGAGATTCTGTGTTTATTCTTGAAGCTACTATTGATGCACTTTGATTTAAAATTGACGAATTTCCGATAAGTAAGTCTTCAATTCAAAGAATCCGAACAGAAAATCGGAAGGAACGCGCGGAGAACTTAAAAAATTGATTTAAAAAAATAGGTACCACATATAGTGAGTGACCTTACATTGGGATGGCAAACTGTTGCCTACTTTGAGTGCTTGAAAATCGAAAGAAGAACGCTTGCCTATAGTTATTTCATATGAACTTAAAGAACAACTCATTGCTGTGCCGAGACTGGATAATTCTTCAGGAAAAGAACAGGTGCGGGCTATTTGAAAGATGATATTAGATTGGAACCTCGAAAACAAAGTCCAAATTCTATGTTGTGATACTACAGCTTCAAATACAGGTTGTTTTAATGGTGCTGGTACGCTCCTTGAGCAAAAATTTTATAGGGAAATGCTTTTTTCGCTTGCCGCCATCATGTATACGAACTGGTATTAAAGGCAGTATTCAAAGTGAAAATCAAACAAGTGACAACAAGCCCCGATATTCCACTATTTAAAAAGTTCAAAGAGAATTATAAAAACATCGAACCCACTAAAACACAGTGCTATAGAGAAACAGTGGAACTGTTCCGAACCGTACCCGACCTTGAAAATTTGCTTGACTTTTACCGCACTGAACTTAAAATGTTATGGTCAGAGAGGACTATCGAGAGTTGATCGGACTTTCTATGGTATTTTTAGGTGGAGATGCAGAAAAAGAATTAAATCAGACCGCCGGGTGCTATGCACCAAACTAGATGGATGGCCCGAGCGATTTACTCCCTAAAACTATCGTTATTTAGTTCTAGGATGAAATTAAACACCAAGGATAAGAAAGCACTGTTAGACGTCTACTTGTTTATCGTAACAATCTACGTTAAACCATGGCTTAAATGCATTTTGGCAGTTAAAGCGCCCTACAAAGATTTCTGCTTTTTGAAATATTTGAAAGGTTACGAAAATGTGAATGAAAGTATCTCGAAAGCTGCTTTACAGAAATTTTTCCAGCATTCATGGTATTTGACTGATGAATTAGCAGTATTAGCACTTTTGATGATGATGATGTAGACGAAGAAACCAAATTAAAAATTGTGGCAAATTTACATAGAGAAAATTTCTCGAACCATGAGAAAAGATACATACCATCGAAAGAAGAACTTTGTGGTTCATTGTATGGGGAATTTGATACATTGATTTTGTAGTTGTTTATTTAGTTATTTATTTATATAATGCAATTGTTACCTGTTATTTTAATTTTCTTACAGAAAAAAGCATCGATGATTTCATATCAGTCAAAAGCCATTAATTATGTTCTAGACTCAAAATTGATGATAGTTTTTCAGCGAGAGTCCCTCTTCATGGGAGAGTAACGCTTCATTTCTAGAAGCAAAAAAGACGATATAAATACTTAGAGCAGTGAAAGAGTGGTAAAACTAATGCAGGACTTTAATGGTTTAATAACGGTTGAGGAAGTACAAAAACAATTCTTGTTTCATTGCGTACAAGAACACGTGAAGATCTAATCTGACTATAAAAAGCAAGCATTGAAACGAAAATATGTTCAGTAATGTTTATTTTACTGTAATATGTTAATAAATATCTGCTTTGAATAAAATGATGTCTTATGTACCCAACGAAACATACATCTTACAATATTACCATAGTATTCCCCGTACAAGATCTCACGTTCAAGTTTGACCTAGAGTCGGCACCACGGGTTACCGTTATCTTATTGCAATAATACGTTTTATTTAAGTTACTGAGGTGAAATAGAAAAATAATGGATGGTATGCGTATTCGACTTTGCAAAAAAAAAAAATCCCTTTTACCTTAGGACACCCTATTATATATATATAATCATACTTTTAGGAGAAACAGCATAACTGTGTTTAATAGAAACACAATGACTACAATACATGTCAACGAACAGATGTTAAGAAATGTGAAAAAAAGCAGTGATAAAAGTCACATGACCTATATAATAGTGTTGCCTCATATAAAAAAATCTAAACATAGATGCCTAAACTTATTCAATGTGCATATGTACTTAAATAATAAATATCTTACTTTATTAAAACAAATATAAAAATTGTATAACAACAGAGACAACTCCAGGTAGTCAAATATTAATAAAATAGAAATTTCTAGGAGTGATTCGGTTAAAAGTGTGTTGGGGAGGGGTGCGTTAGGGAGGTGGTTAAAATTTCAAAAACTAATAGTAGACAACTAAATTAAAGTGTGGTAGAAAGCTTAAATTAAGAAGGCAGTTAAAAAAAACATTCCAAATAAATATTAAGGGATGGAAACTTAAAATTATTAATTGGGACTTTGGAAAACAGGCTAGGGAGGGGGATATAAACAGAAAATACACTTTAAGGAATGGTAGAAAATTTAAATTTTGCTAACAGATTTAGCGGACCAGTCCAAATTAACGTATAAGTCTGAAGATTTTAAATGCAGAAAATAAGCCAGGAGGAAGGTGGTAAAAAGAAATTAATCCTTTTAGGTGAGCCGGAAAATGTAAATTGTTCAGGAATATAGAGGGGTTGAGCCAATCTAAAAATAAGTGTCAAATATCTTATATTTATAAAGGGTGGTAGTGAAATGGAGGATTTCAAAATTTTCTAAGCTAAAATAAAAATAAAAAACTTTTCATCGTGATAGAAGATTTGAATTTGTCAGGTGGCTATATGAACCACTCCAAACAGCCATTCCTTTTTAATTATAAAATACATCTGGGCAAGAGAATCAAACTCGAGACCCTTGACGTGGAAGGTAAATAAATGTATTTTTCCACTGAGATATCCAGGAATCTTTTCATACTCAGAGTCATTCTTCAAACATATCTTAATTCAGATTATATGATGGACATGCAAACATTGTCAGCTATATATGAGCGATCAATTACGATCATGAGCTATCGAATAACTCAGTCACCTTAGACTCGGAAAGACTTTTCAATTTAAATGATATGATGTTTAGCTGTGGCTATTAACTTCATTAACAAATAAAATAACTTGGTTATTCAATCCATCAAGATATACGCATTCATACAGCCGTCGCTGTATACTTAGTAGCATGAAGACTGCCTTAAAATATGGGTGAAGAATGATCTTATGCATGAGAGTTTTAAATTTAAAAATATAAAATTATTTTTGTAATTCACTATGCTTTATTTAAAATTATATATTTTAAGAACATTATAATATTTCACTTCAATAATTATGTTATAAACATAGGACACACTGAATTTCTAGTTGTATATTCTGATAAGTGTATTTATTTCAAAGTTAAACAGTAGTTTATGGTTAAAATATTACAAATTAACTATGATACATCATATTTTCACTACACATGATAGTTATGTAAATTATTTACTTTTATAGACAACCCCATTCAGTTTTTTACATTTCCTTTATATAATATTATTATCTCACTAGCTCAACATAATTAGGCTTGTAATCATATTGAATTAATCCCATTTTCTAATATATATGTGTATATAGGTTAAAACAATTTTGGCCACAGAAAATACTTGAAAATAGGGAGAATAATAATTATTATATTTTAAATATTATCACAATAACAAAATATATTGTTAAAATATCATAGACAACATTAAATTTAAATCTGTGGCTATATTCTACAAGAGTATTTAAGTAATAAATAAATATATCGCCAAAAACATAATATTATAAGGCTCTAGACAAATAGTTTACATTAGTTATCCGAATAAATAAAATACCTGTGTTAAAAACCCCATTACAATGCGACTGGGAAAGTGTTTATTTTTTTTATCGAGACTTTGTAAATGTTAGTAACAAATACAAAAAAGGTACGGAAATACATTATTATAGTAATGAAAAATTGAAAATAAATTACTTCTAAATCATTTTCAAAAGGAGAAATTATCGGTATAAGAATAAACCTATTAGAAGACTTGACCCAAATATAATATGAACCTCGTAAATTACAAAATTGTTTTAAATGGTTGTTATTTTATTGGTGAGAAAATTAAAAAATTGGATGCCGTTTGACGATATTTGAAGCTGTCCTAGCTTGTATAAGTAAAACTGTAAAACTAGTTTCCTATACAACCTCTTTAGGCTGGTCATCTCGGACATAACTTTGAAACAATATATTCCTCTTAAAGCTATTAAGAACGGTCCTCCGCCAAATAATTTGTTTAGAATAGATGTCCTTGGAAGTTATTTGGTGTCATCACACCCTGGGAATTTTGTTTAACATGATTAATCTAGAAGAACATTTTATTTGTTCATTCTGGACAACTTTATGATCTTAGGATAACTTTATATTTTGAAGTAATTTGGAGCTTGAATTTTATCTTACATCTTTTTCTAAAA
>JBCFYV010008787.1:0-14859 GCA_039000515.1 Timema cristinae | reverse complement strand
AAGACATTCCACGCTCCCCTTCATGATTTTTTTTAAAATAATTATGCCCCTATAAAAGGGGAAAGGGTTTTAAAATAAAAAACGGTTTTATTTTAAGAAAATTTCGTAGACTTATTATTGCCCTTGGAAACCCCAAAAAAAGGCTTCCAAGTTTGATAAACTTTTTTCATTTTAAGAAAACTTTTTTTTAAATTTGGAGTGAAATTTAAATTTGTAAGGGGATTTTGGGTATTAAAAAAACGTAATAATAGAGAACAATATATAATTATGTTGAAATATAGCCAAATATGCAATTTAATTCCCTTTCAATTAAAAAATTTTTAAATAAATATCAAATCAACGCACTAACTTTCTTGAAGTGTGTTAAATGTTCAAAAAAAGTTTTTTTAAGAAAAATACTGTTAAAACGTAAAACCAAATTGTTCAAATATTTTAAAAATTCAGATTTTTGTAAATAGTTATTTGAAACCACCCTAAAATTTTTTGTAATTTGGAAAAAATTTAAAAAAAAATTAGGTTATTCTTATTTATCAAAAAAAAAAAAATTTTTCCCCGGTACTCATTTTTAATCAATTTTTAAGGCAGTTTAAAAAAAAAAAATTTTTTTTATTTTTCGTAAGTAAACTCCACTAAAATTTTTTTTATTTTAAAAGTAAAGCTTCATATTTATTATATGTAAAAGTCCCCCGATTAAAATTTCTAACTAAATCGGTATGGTATTTTAAAAATTTATTCCAAATTTAAAAAAGTCAATCTTCAATCCGGTAATCATATACAGAATTATTTTTTATAAAAAAACAACAAGTGATTATTATTATTAAAAAAAAAACTTAGGCAAAAGATCCAAAAATTTTTTACACATTTTTTTTTTATATTAAAGTTTTTAAAAAATCATCAGTAAACTACCCTTTAAAAAATTAAACTCAAAAAACAAATTATAAGTTTAAGAATTTTTAGAGCCTTTTTCAAAATATCAACTTTCGAAAATCATTTATCAGAAAATAACCCTTTAATAAATGTTTACCTAAAAAAAAAATATACCTTTTATTTGGGAGCAATTGCCCCCGAGATATAAATTTTAAACATCTTTAAAACCCTTTTTTTAAAAAAAAAAATAGTAGGGTTTTAAACCACTAATAACTCAAAAAAACAATACCCTATACAATGCAATTCCCCACGACAAATACTTAAAGAAAACCCTTTTTGAATCAGTCGTTAGAGTAATTTTTAAAATTTTTAATTTTTTGACACTCCCCCCGCGAACAAACCGAAAGCAAAGTCCATGAAATTTGAATGATCAGCAAACAGGGAATATTTCAAGGATGTACCCATTGGAAATTTAAATATGAAGCCGTCAGCGTTTTACTATTGGTTACGCCAAAAGGGGGCATTAATGAGGGGGAAACATATTTTAATTGGCACTAGTTTTTTCGGTTTCTTGCCTCCCTTAATTGCCCCGTTCCACTTAGCAACAAAATACTTCGAGAAAAATTACTGTACCTTCTCTTTATCGTTTTGTACCCAGGTTTTCTAACTGAAAAGAATTTAAAAAAACAAAAAATTTTTTTGGAACTTAAAAATTTGGGGGTTATCTATTATTTTTTGTTTACAGCACACAAAAAATCAATTTTTTTAAAAGGGAAACAATCAATAAAATATTTGAGGTGTTTGAGGTTGGGGAAACGCGAAAAATTTTGTCGGTGTTTTGCAGGTTTATAAAAAAAACTTTTTTGGTCAAAAATAAATAAATTATTGGTTCCATCCAAAAACCCATAGGTTTAATTTTTTTCCAAAATGATATCAGCAGTTGTTGAATATCTATCCGAACATGGCGGATTAGATAAGAAATTTTTAAATTAAGACAAAAAATTTCTTTAAATTCAGAAAAAGCTATGTTCCTATTAGAGAAATTTTATTTGTTTTGACCAAATGTTAGACCCCTATCGTGGTTCGGATTCCACGTTAAAATGTAGGTTTCCATTTCATCCAATCTTACAATTAGCGAAATGCTTTTAAAACGAAAAAGGGTAGTAAGACGCGATGCTAATAATAATGTTTTAACCAAAAAAAATTTTTTGCTCTACATTAAAAAAACCGTTTTTTTCGTGTTTTCTATACTACCTCCTTGAAGTGCACATTTAAACCCCAAAAAAATATATCAGAACACATTTTAAACTAAATTAAATTTTGAACAGACCATCACCCAGCCCTTGGGCGTTAATTCATAGCTGTGAAAGGGAAACCCCCCCTTACAACAATGAAAAACCTTTTGGCCATGCAAGAATCGAACCCGAGGATCTTGGTCAGTATCAATGCGGTTTTCTTGGAAAGAATTCGTAGAAAAATGATTTGTAAATAAGTAAACAATCAAAAAGTTTGTTTTTTTTGGTTATAATTCTTACGAGTTGCACGAAGTCTTACGTTCTTCCCGGCAAAGATTTATCTGATTTCCAAACCCCTTTCCCTTAACCCTGACAAGAATTTTTTGTGAATTGGGGAATGCCCCGGCCCCCCGTGGGTTTTTGGATTCCACGTTAAAATGTAGGTCCCTTATTTTATCTCCAATCACCCTACCATTACAATTAGCGTAAGTGCGTATAACCCGAAAGGGGGTTAAAATAAGCGCGGTGCTAATAATAACTTACGATTTTCTAGGAGAACACAATTATTTTTTTTATCATCAGCTTTCGTTAGAAAATACAAGTTTTTGGTGCCAAAATAGATTGTGGGAGCTAATATCATTGGTTGTCTAGGAGTAAAATATGGGATTAAAAAAGTAAGCAATACCATAATTAAGATTTTATTTAATCTATCACCTTTTTTTACTATCTTTCGGATTTTACGCTTAAAAAAATAATTCGCTAATGGGTTTGGTATTGGAAAGGTTTAAATTTAGAGGAAGTTAACCCGCATTTGCGTGGAAGGAGAGTGGAAAACAATTTAGGATAAGACACCCCCAGTTCACCCGCCGAGATTCGAACCACGAACTGCCCTTTCCCTCGGCAGTAAAGTTAAACGAAATAGCCGTTAGCTAACCCCCCACCGAGAGGTTAATAAAGAGTGCCAAGAAATGATGGTGGGAAGTGGCGGTTTAACTGAAATCAACAGGAAATAACGAACCAATATATTTTAATCGTGCATAGTAGAAAGGAACTAAGTCAAAAAATACTATTGTGTGTGTTTTTCTTGGATCTGATACATTTTTTAACAGTGGGTATAAATTTATATAATCACCAAAATTAACAAATAAAAATTGTTTATTGAAGCATGTAAAATAAAACACTTTTTTTTTTGCTCTCCTAAAAGCAAAATTTTTATATATTATAGTTCACGACTAAAATATTGTACAAACTTATTTCTATTGCATAGGCTGTTTTAGTAGCCTTGTTGGTGACCTGGCGGTCTGGGGGTAAGGTGTTAAGACTTTTGTGCTGGGGTTCCGGGGTTAAATTTCCTCGGTCCCGGCACAGATTTATCTGATGCTAAAACCCCTTCCTTCACCTCTGCCCAAGACGTCTATTAATCACAACTTGTGAATGTGTGGAATGCCAAGCCTCCACCGTGGTTGGGGATTCCACGTTAAACTGTAGGTCCTTTCATTTCATCTCCCAATCACCCTACCTTTTTAAACATTAGCGTAAGTGCGTATAACCCGAAAGGTTAGTAAGACGCGGTGCAAATTTAATAGTAGTAGTATCCCTGTTGAAACATCGTGGTACTTTGCGAAGGTGGTGAAAGCTTTTCATTGTTTTGAAACATTTCTAGTTATCACCCCTGACTTCTTAAAAACGATCTGTTGAATTCCCCGTTCTCATTCCTTGATGAAAAATAGCGGTTCATCCATTCACGTTTCTTTGTCCAACAAAAGAACTTTTAGCGCAGTACTTTCCAAAAGGTAAATTCAGACAACAGCTCCATTGCACTTGGCTGTAACAACGAACGTTCTCCTAAGATTCTCAAGAGCCCTTACCACGTTTTTGCATCCAATGTAACCACCACCTCTGACATTCCCCGACTTGGTTAAGGTTAATTTACTATATACGAGGGAAAATAACCAAATATATTTTGTGAGCAATATAAGCTAGTTTTTGTTGTTTCTGCACAATATACAGCGTTTGTAAGTTCTATCTCATCAAAATCCAGCCTCGTGGTGTAGGGGGTCAGTGCACCTGGCTACGAGTAGCTAGGGGCTCCTGGTTCGATTCCTGGCTGGTACTTTGGGTATTTTTCCCGAAAGGGGAGTTACTCCAATGGTTGCCAAGGTTTGGTTAGTTAGCCTTAAGCCAGGTCTAAGTGGTTCCAAATCCTCATATTCACTATCACCATCACCTCATCTCATCAGGACGTGGAAAGAGACTTCACGGAAAGGATGTACGATTAGTACATTCGGGCGTCCCTGGGATAGCGGTACATTATTACTGGATAATGTTTACACTACTGGGCTGACGCATTAGATCATTTGGCCACCGAAAAGTGTTTATTCGTTTAAATGTTGTGTAGTTTCACTTTAAATATTGACTTTCTTATTTTTTAAATCTTAACATGTATATTTTGTGATTGTATTGTTGTGTTCCAAAAATTGTATTAATGGTTTTATCTGATAAAAAAATACAACACTAAATGGTGTTAGGTGGGAAATATTAAGATGACGTTTCGGAATGTCAAAATAAGAGAAAATATTCAAGATGGCCTTCCTCACTTTTAAAACTATACACGAGTTTAAAAGTGAGGGTCAATATCTTTAAAATGTCAAATGGTCAATTATGAGAGTTGTAAATTCACATTAAATGGTTTAGTTACCCCCATTAGTGGCCGCATGGTCTAAGGCGTCCCTCTAGTAATAGACTGGACTGCCAATGACGGCGAGATCCGGGTTCGAATCCCCATCTGTTGTATTGAGTGTGGTTTATCCTAAATAGCTACCCGCTCCACGCAAATGCGAGTTATTATTAGCACTACTACTACCGCGTCTTACTACCGTTCGGGTTATACGCACTTACGCTAATGTGTAATGTAGGGTGATTGTGAGATGAAATGAAGGACCTACAGTTTAACGTGGAATCCGAACCACGGTGGAGGCCTGGCATTCCTCACATTCACAAGATGTCTTGTCAGAGGTGAAGGAAGGGTTTGGAAATAGATAAATCTGTGCCGGGACCGAGGATTGATCCCGAAATGGGAGTTAACTTTCTCTAAATTAAACCTTCTTCATCCCTAGCATATTAGCGTAATTACATTTTTATTTTAGCACCACGTCTTACTACCCATTAGGGTTATAAGCCTATGAATGTAATAATTACGCTATTTATTTTAGGAATTAGGAAGGTTATATTATAGGTATTGTACGGGCATTGTGTGGTGGAGGGAGAGTGGAAAATCATTAGGGAAAACCACCCACAGTGCACCAGACCAGGGTCGAACCTCAGATTTCCCCTTCTTCGACAGTCTAGTACAACACGATAGTAGCGCATTAGATCACGTGGCCACTGAAGTGAGTCAGCGTAATTATTACATGTGAACATACCCGAGTGGTAGTAGGACACAGTGGTAGTATCTGTTTTTGAAAGATATTAACAAAGAGATATAACGATCTTAGCCATTGTTGATGTCTAATAATCATAGTTATTCGACTGAGCCGGCCGGGTGAGGTTAACGTGGGTCTGTCTACTTTGATCCACAGTCCATCCCTATTTATCCTATATATATTTCTGTTGTCAACAGCGATGAAGGTATCAGTGGATAGGAATTTTTTACCGACTTCAGGACATAGCATACTCACT
Source organism: Timema cristinae (assembly GCA_039000515.1). Classification (NCBI taxonomy): domain Eukaryota; kingdom Metazoa; phylum Arthropoda; class Insecta; order Phasmatodea; family Timematidae; genus Timema; species Timema cristinae. The sequence goes on along the minus strand of JBCFYV010008787.1, from coordinate 9,079 downwards.
TTACGTTAAAAACAATCGTTTGTTTAAATTTAAGTTAAAAGAAAAATCTACGGTGTTTTAATATTTTATATATATAAATAAAGTGAACTGACTGACTGACTGACTGACTGACTGCTGACTGACTGATGAGACTGACTGACTGACTTTTGACTGCCCGACTGACTGACTGATGATGACTGACTGACTGGGCTTTATGATGATGACTGACTGACTGACTGACTGATGACTGATGCTGACTGATGACGATGACTGGGCTGACTGACTTGACTGACTGACTGACTGTGACTGACTGACTGATGACTGACTGACTGACTGACTGAAAATGATGACTGACTGAACTGGGTGACTGATGAAGACTGACTGACTGACTGATGACTGGACTGACTGACTGACTGACTGACTGACTGACTGACTGACTGACTGACTGACTGACTGACTTGATGACTGACTGACTGACTGACTAAACTGACTGACTGACTGACTGACTGACTGACTGACTGACTGAGACTGACTGACTGACTGACGATGACTGACTGCCCTGACTGACTGATGACTGACTGACTGACTGACTGACTGACTGACTGACTGACTGACTGACTGACTGACTGACTGACTGACATGACTGACTGACTGACTGACTGACTGACTGACTGACTGACTGGACTGACTGACTGATGACTGACTGACTGACTACTGACTGACTGACTGACTGACTGACGACTGACTGACTGACTGACTGACTGACTGATGTTTGACTGACTGACTGGACTGACTGACTGATGACTGACTGACTGACTGACTGACTGATGACTGACTGACTGACTGACTGACTGACTGACTGACTGACTGAATGACTGACTGACTGACTGACTGACTGACTGACTGATGCCTGACTGACTGACTGACTGACTGACTGACTGACTGACTGATGTGACTGAACTGACTGACTGACTGATGACTGACTGACTGCTGACTGACTGACTGAATGACTGACTGACTGACTGACTGACTGACTGACTGACTGACTGACTGACTGACTGACGACTGAATCGACTGACTGACTGACTGACTGATGACGACTGACTTGACTGACTGACTGATGACTGACTGACTGACTTGACTGACTGACTGACTACTGACGACTGACTGGACTGACTGAACTGACTGACTGACTGACTGACTGACTGGACTGACTGTGATTTAAACTGACTGACTGACTGATCTGACTGACTGACTGACTGAACTGACTGACGACTGACTGACTGACTGACTGACTGACGACTGACTGACTGACTGACTGACTGACTGACTGATGACTGACTGACTGACTGACTGACTGACTGACTGACACTGACTGACTGACTGACTGACTGACTGCTGACTGACTGACTGACTGACTGACTGACTGACTGACTGACTGACTGATGACTGACTGACTGCTACTGAGACTGACTGATGATGACTGACTGACTGACTGACTGACTGACTGACTGACTGACTGACTGACTGATGACTGACTGACTGACTGACTGACTGACTGACTGACTGACTGACTGACTGACTGACTGACTGAACTGACTGACTGACTGACTGACCTGACTGACTGACTGACTGACTGACTGACTGACTGACTGACTGACTGACTGACTGACTGACTGACTGACTGACATGACTGACTGACTGACTGACTGACTGTGACTGACTGACTGACTGACTGACTGATGACTGACTGACTGACTGATGACTGACTGACTAGACTGACTGACTGACTGACGACTGACTGACTGACTGACGACTGACTGACTGACTGACTGACTGACTGACTGACTGACTGACTGACTGACTGACGACTGACTGACTGACTGACTGACTGACTGACTGACTGACTGACTGACTGACTGACTGACTGACTGACTGATGACTGACTGACTGACTGACTGACTGACTGACTGGACTGACTGATGACTGACTGACTGACTGACTGACTGACTGACTGACTGACTGACTGACTGACTGATGACTGACTGACTGACTGACTGACTGACTGACTGACTGACTGACTGACTGACTGACTGACTGACTGACTGACTGATACTGACTGACTGACGACTGACTGACTGACTGACGACTGACTGACTGATGAGACTGACTGACTGACTGACGACTGACTGACTGACTGACTGACTGACTGACTGGACTGACTGACTGACTGACTGATGCTGACTGACGACTGACTGACTGACTGATGACTGACTGACTGACTGACTGACTGACTGACTGACTGACTGACTGACTGACTGACTGACTGATGCTGACTGACTGACTGACTGACTGACTGACTGACTGACTGACTGACTGACTGACTGACTGACTGACTGACTGACTGACTGACTGACTGACTGACTGACTGATGACTGACTGACTGACTGACTGACTGACTGACTGATGACTGACTGACTGACTGACTGATGACTGACTGAGACTGACTGACTGACTGACTGACTGACTGACTGACTGACTGATGACTGACTGACTGACTGACTGACTGACTGACTGACTGACTGACTGACTGACTGACTGACTGACTGATGACTGACTGACTGACTGACTGACTAGACTGACTGACTGACTGAGACTGACTGACTGACTGACTGATGACTGACTGACTGATGACTGACTGACTGACTGACTGACTGACTGACTGACTGATGATGACTGACTACTGATGACTGACGACTGATGACTGACTGACTGACTGACTGACTGATGACTGATGACTGACTGACTGACTGACTGACTGACTGAATGATGACTGATGACTGACTGACTGACTATGACTGACTGACTGACTGACTGACTGACTGACTGACTGACTGACTGACTGATGACTGACTGACTGACTGATGATGACTGACTGACTGATGACTGACTGACTGACGACTGACTGACTGACTGACTGACTGACTGACTGACTGACTGACTGACTGACTGATGACTGAACTGACTGACTGACTGATGACTGACTGACTGACTGACTGACTGACTGACTGACTGACTGACTGACTGACTGACTGACTGACTCGACTGACTGACTGACTGACTGACTGACTGACTGACTGACTGACTGACGACTGACTGATGACTGACTGACTGACTGACTGACTGACTGACTGACTGACTGACTGACTGACTGACTGACTGACTGACTGACTGACTGACTGACTGACTGACTGACTGACCTGACTGACTGACTGACTGACTGACTGACTGAACTGACTGACTGACTGACTGACTGACTGACTGACGACTGACTGACTGACTGACTGACTGACTGATGACTGAACTGACTGACCTGACTGACTGACTGACTGACTGACTGACTGACTGATGACTGACTGACTGACTGACTGACTGACTGACTGACTGACTGACTGACTGACTGACTGACTGACTGATGACTGACTGACTGACTGACTGTACTGACTGACGACTGACTGGACTGACTGACTGACTGACTGACTGACTGACTGACTGACTGATGACTGACTGACTGACTGACTGACTGGACTGAACCTGACTGACTGACTGACTGACTGACTGACTGACTGACTGGACTGACTGACTGACTGACTGACTGACTGACTGACTGACTGGACTGACTGACTGATGACTGACTGACTGACTGACTGACTGACTGACTGACTGACTGACTGACTGATGACTGACTGACTGACTGACTGACTGACTGACTGACTGACTGACTGACTGACTTGACTGACTGACTGACTGACTGACTGACTGACTGACTGACTGACTGACTGACTGACCTGACTGACTGACTGACTGATGACTGACTGACTGACTGACTGACTGACTGACTGACTGACTGACTGACTGACTGACTGACTTGACTGACTGACTGACCTGACTGACTGACTGACTGATCTGACTGACTGACTGACTGACTGACTGACTGACTGACTGACTGACTGACTGACTGACATGACTGATACTGATACTGACTGCTGAGCTGACTGACTGACTGACTGACTGATTGACTGACTGACTCACTCATTCACTCATCACCAATTCTCCACTTCTCACGAAGCCAGAGGGCTGAAACTTGGCACAGGTGTTTCTTATAAGCTAATTAGGAAAAGTAAAGATGTTTAATTCTGATGTTTTGTGATTAAGGGGGTGAAATCGGGGTAAACTCTTTTTAAGCGTTTAGAGGGTAATAGTCCAAAATGTTTGTTCTAATAATGCCTTCGAAAAAAATAGCCGTTATTTTTAACCCCGTAAAATGCTTCTAAGGGGCGGAAATACTCCCCATGAGAAAAATACGTGGTAACCTCCACGCGGTGTTTCTCGAATTAGCGCTAAAAACCATTTCAACAAGATTCAAACAAATAATTCCTCATTTTCATCCAAAAATAAATAATTAACACAACATCCCGTAATAAGAACGAGGATTCAGCTAGTAATAAGTATTACAGTAGACTCTGATTATCTTAGTCTCGTTTATCCGAGGCCCTCATTCTGTCAAAGTGGCCAATTCGTTATTTTTTTTATTTAGCTTAACTCTATAATACAGTAAATGTATTACTTTGTAATGCAATGCATTTTAATAAATTACTAATTTGAAGCTTACGAACAATGTACACAAATAAAGTACGTTCTAGTGATTTATAACCTATAAACCCAACACGTTCCGTATCATCCTAGTTTGAATAGGTCCCAATTGCCTCGGGTAATCGCAAGTCTACTGTATTAGAACCTAAAATTACTACAAAATATTGATATTCACGTATATTATGGACGTGTCTCCTTTCTGTTAGCAATCCAAAAAGAAGTCAGTCCCCAAACAAAGTACTTGGAAAGCTAGAAAATATAAAAAAAAAATTAAACAGTAACACATAAAATATACTCCGTTTTTTCAGCAAACAGAGCGTTTTCATCTTATTGTTTGATAGAAAGGAATGTAAATCAAGCGATATCTCATTGTTTTATAGAAGGAATGTAAATCAAGCGATATCTTATTGTTTGATAGAAAGGAATGTAAATCAAGCGATATCTCATTGTTTTATAGAAGGAATGTAAATCAAGCGATATCTCATTGTTTTATAGAAGGAATGTAAATCAAGCGATATCTCATTGTTTTATAGAAGGAATGTAAATCAAGCGATATCTCATTGTTTTATAGAAGGAATGTAAATCAGGCGATATCTTATTGTTTGATAGAAAGGAATGTAAATCAAGCGATATCTCATTGTTTTATAGAAGGAATGTAAATCAAGCGATATCTCATTGTTTTATAGAAGGAATGTAAATCAAGCGATATCTCATTGTTTTATAGAAGGAATGTAAATCAAGCGATATCTCATTGTTTTATAGAAGGAATATAAAATCAAGCGATATCTTATTGTTTGATAGAAAGGAATGTAAATCAAGCGATATCTCATTGTTTTATAGAAGGAATGTAAATCAAGCGATATCTTATTGTTTGATAGAAAGGAATGTAAATCAAGCGATATCTTATTGTTTGATAAAAAGGAATGTAAATCAGGCGATATCTTATTGTTTGATAGAAAGGAATGTATAATCAAGCGATATCTCATTGTTTTATAGAAGGAATGTAAATCAAGCGATATCTCATTGTTTTATAGAAGGAATGTAAATCAAGCGATATCTTATTGTTTGATAGAAAGGAATGTAAATCAAGCGATATCTCATTGTTTTATAGAAGAAATGTAAATCAAGCGATATCTCATTGTTTGACAAAAGGAATGTAAATCAAGCGATATCTCATTGTTTGATAAAAAGGAATATAAATCAAGCGATATCTTATTGTTTGATAAAAAGGAATGTAAATCAGGCGATATCTTATTGTTTGATAGAAAGGAATGTAGATCAAGCGATATCTCATTGTTTTATAGAAGGAATGTAAATCAAGCGATATCTCATTGTTTTATAGAAGGAATTGTAAATCTAGCGATATCTTATTGTTTGATAAAAAGGAATGTAAATCAAGCGATATCTTATTGTTTGATAAAAAAGGAATGTAAATCAAGCGATATCTTATTTTTTGATAGAAAGGAATTTAAATCAAGCGATATCTTATTGTTCGATAGAAAGGAATGTAAATCAGAGGATATCTTATTGTTTGACACAAAGGAATGTAAATCAGACGATATCTAATTGTTTTATAGAAAGGAACGTAAATCAAGCGATATCTTATTGTTTGATAAAAAGGAATGTAAATCAAGCAATATCTTATTGTTTGACACAAAGGAATGTAAATCAAGCGATATCTCATTGTTTGATAGAAAGGAATTTAAATCAAGCGATATCTCATTGTTTGATAGAAAGGAATGTAAATCAAGCGATATATCATTCTTTGACACAAAGGAATGTAAATCAAGCGATATATAATTGTTTGACACAAAGGAATGTAAATCAAGCGATATCTTATTGTTTGATAAAAAGGAATGTAAATCAAGCGATATCTTATTGTTTGACAAAAGGAATGTAAATCAAGCGATATCTCATTGTTTGATAAAAAGGAATATAAATCAAGCGATATCTTATTGTTTGATAAAAAGGAATGTAAATCAGGCGATATCTTATTGTTGATAGAAAGGAATGTAGATCAAGCGATATCTTATTGTTTGATAAAAAGGAATGTAAATCAAGCGATATCTCATTGTTTGATAAAAAGGAATGTAAATCAAGCGATATCTTATTGTTTGATAAAAAGGAATGTAAATCAAGCAATATCTTATTGTTTGATAAAAAGGAATGTAAATCAGGCGATATTCTTATTGTTTGATAGAAAGGAATGTAGATCAAGCGATATCTTATTGTTTGATAAAAAGGAATGTAAATCAAGCGATATCTCATTGTTTGATAAAAAGGAATGTAAATCAAGCGATATCTTATTGTTTGATAAAAAGGAATGTAAATCAAGCAATATCTTATTGTTTGATAAAAAGGAATGTAAATCAGGCGATATCTTATTGTTGATAGAAAGGAATGTAGATCAAGCGATTCTTATTGTTTGATAAAAAGGAATGTAAATTCAAGCGATAATCTCATTGTTTGATAAAAAGGAATGTAAAATCAAGCGATATCTCATTGTTTGATAAAAGGAAATGTAAATCAAGCGAATCTCATTGTTTGATAAAAAGGAATGTAAATCAAGCGATAGTTAAGTATTAAATCAAAGTCAGATTCAAAATATAACATGGGTTTCTATAAAAATATAAACTGGGATATTTCACTATAAAAAGTATCATAACCCAGAGCAACAGAAATTATCACTCGTTTATTTTAAAAATGGAGACTTTTACTTAAGACTCTTTGTAAGTATGTGAAGCCAAATAATTACATTGATGCATACACATAATGGAAAGAGCATCACATTCCACGAAAGAGCATAAAGTGAAATAAATACACTGTCACAGAAACACACACACGTCCAATCAAAAAGTAAAAACAATCAACCCCTCAGTTTCCCAAAGCTATTTTAAAATATATATTTGCCTATAGTTAGGAATATATTTATTTTAAATAAAATATTATTTCAAATGTATTTTTTAAAGTCCTGTAGTTATGCGATAATCTGTTGTTTTGTTTCTCAAAGAGTTGCAGAAATGTGATCAAGATTTGAAATTTCCGCTGATGTAAAACACCCTCAAGGGTTTCATTTTTATGGGAACACGAGATATGACCGATTGTTTATAATGTAAACAATGTTAGTTACAAATTTTAATTTAAAAACCATTCAAGTCGATTTTGAGAAAAGCCCTTGGATGGCTGCATGGTTTTAACGCGCTTTTCTCACAGTGACTAGACTGCCATTGAGGGGGGATCGAGGTTTGAATCTCGGTCGGGTTTGATCTATCAAAATGGTTTATACTCTCTCCACACAAATGCGGGTACACCTCCTCTAGAATAATCTTCCTATTTTCCAAAACCATTATCATAATTAGTACATATAAACAAACGGGTATTTATGAGCGGCGCTAAAAAAAAACTAATCCCAAAAACCTTCTGGGGAGCTTTATGAATCCCCTAGATACCGAGTTTTTTAGCTCTGGTTAGACAGAGATGCACAAAACAGATAAAAAAAGACAGAAGACGGCATCGCAAAATCACTTTTTCGGATTCAGTGGCTCGATCCATTGTTTCTCTACTCTAAGCGTCACGAGGACAGTAAAAGGGCCCAACAGTCTGTATTTGAGCAGTTCCCTCGAGGAAAAACTTTGTGAATGTTGTGGGCCTTCAGTTGAAATAATTTAACATTGGTTTCCTTCCATTGTGACTCGTTTCACTTACATTTCAAAACCGAAATCAAAAGACATTAACAAATATACGTTTCTAAGCAAAGAAAAGGAAAAAAGGAGGAGAATCGTGCATAAAAAACGTAAATTGGAGGCCATTATGATCAATTTCGAGACGCATTAATGAAGAAATGGCTGTGGTGGAATGAACGAGGGTAAATTGTTCCTGACGTGTCGAACCCTCAATTTTTTGATTGTATCTTCACTTGTTTGGCTGATTAAACATTGAGGGAGTGTTTTATTTCGGCCAGCCCCCAATGGGTTCTCCCGATCACGAGTGGGGCTTCAAAAGGTCGTATTGAGGGCGTTCACCGTTTCTTAGAAAACTAACATGTGAAAAATTGAGAGCATATTGCATAACCCCATTCAAAAGTAAATTTAATTACCTGCGTGGACCCGCTAGGTGGCCGCGTGGTCTAACGCGCTATTTACGTAGATTAGACTGCCATTGAGGGGGTTGAGGTTTGAATTCGGTAGGGTTTTTCCCGGGTGGTTTTTCATGCAAATGCGGGAATTGCCTACTTCCCCTTAAAAATAACCCCATAACCCCCAAAACCAATAGCGTAATCAATACATAAGTGATAACCCGAACGGGTAGTAAAACGCGCTGCTATAAAAATAACCCGTCGTTTTTTCTGGCTTCAATACCGCCCTTTGATCAAATAAGTCTATCAGGCCAAGAAATTTAAAATTTGTTTTAATTCATCTGTGATTTTTTACTCGTATGAGTTATCCGA
>JBCFYV010008785.1:0-64903 GCA_039000515.1 Timema cristinae | reverse complement strand
TGTCTGAAACAAATCAAGTCAAAACCTTAGTTGGTCCAATTTGTCAAGTTTTTGTATGGTTAAAAGATAAATAAATGTAAGCCGACTTTAATAATAACAATTATCTTGAAAATAATATAACGGAATGTTTAATGACTGTTAATGTGGATGTTGTGCTTACTAACCAAAAGGTAGACTTTGTATTAACTGGCAATCACTTTTACATGGACATTAGCGCTAATGGATTATTATTAAATTAAAAGTAGTAACTATTACTTAACCTTATGTCAAAATGGATTAAATAACAAAGCTATTATATTTGATATTTACAGTATAGCCACATTTAAATATCTTTAAATTGAAAAATGACACCTGGACACAGGCATTGAACCCGGGATCTTTGGCTTCGTTCGCCAATGCTTAATCAATGAGCTATCTAGGTGTTGTTCTGTGACCTGGGTCATTCTTCACTCATATATTAAGGCAGAGTCTGTGATGGACATGCAGAAACTGACAGCTTATGTTACAATATAATGGATAGAATAACATGACATTGTAAGATTGGGACTACAAGTACAAACTATTTAAATTTGTGTGTTTTCCAACCCGTATGAATTTAAACAAGTTTTTTCAGATTACATTCTGATGGAGCCATTGTGTAAAAAACATAAAAATTACCTTGTATGAATGTCATTGCACTCTTGTAGCAGGTGGTGTTACTACTAGATAGCTTAGTCAAGCGAACGATTGGCACATAAAGCGGGACATTCAAATTCTTGTCCCAGTATCATTTCTCTATACATTTAAATAAGTATGAAAATGTACAGTGTTAGCAGAAGAAAGAGGATGTGACCAGTTTGGGTTGAATTAAACATTTCAGCTTTTATTTTTTTCAAAATGATGAAGTGGAAAGTATTCTTTCTCAAAATGTAAAATTAACTCGGATGAAAACTTAAATTATAAATACACTTTCATCAATTAATATGAGGAGTGTCAACATTAGCAATTCAAGAATGTATGAATACAGTACTCTGCCAGTTTATACATTTTATTTTAAACTTAAGACAAGGTATGGTACATTAGTTTATATTTATAAATGGCTACTATTAGAGGTAAATGAAAAGGGAATCATAAATACTAATTTTATCAACACACAGTTTAATTTGTTAATACATTCTCAACAGTAAGATAACAATCAACATAAGTTTCATTCATAAAATAGCTTTTACAACTTGATATAATACAAAGCAAGTAGATCTGTTCTAGTGAGATGGCGCTCACAGGGCGTCACGATGCCACACCCACTTCTTATTCGTGTGATCGAACCTGTGTGCCAGCCACTGCTGCTCCAACAGCTGATACCTGCCGGTACTGAGGTACAGTGGCTTCCCTCGTCTTAAACACAAGTATCACACTTAAACTCACCACACACACAAAACTTTATTTAAAACCATTTATAAGTCTTTTAGATTTTTTATACATTATTTTAACCCTATGCTTTAAATATTTTATTCAGATGATGATATGTGAGACAAATAAACCACGTCTAAAGCAAGTTTAGAGGTAAGTCTATAAATAAAAGTGGTTGGCCAAAATGTTTTACAATAATAAGAGTTCAGCTGAGGTTAAATTTTCTTTAGCAAGCTAATCTCAAATGTTGATTTGGGCCGGGTCCTGGTAGACAAATACAAAACTAGATTAATTTCCTATTATCTGCAAACATATCTAGTACTTGATATGTCACCCCATACACACTATTAGCGGTGCAAGAACTGGGTGGTTGAAAAAGGGAAGGAAAAGGGATAACTTGGAATACATTAACTCTCACCTTCTTGTTTTATTTAGCTCTCCTCTGATTTAATGGTTTATGAAGCCAAACTTGTGAGAAAAAGATAACTCAGAAAATGACACAATCAACATTACATAAGTATTTTGAGCAGTAGGTACTCACAATGACCACTGCAAGTTTGGACTTCTGTTGTTTAAAGGAGTTTATGGAAGTAATCAGCTGAATAATTAAACTGTTGACGTTTCACATTGTTTCACATTGTCTTTTAATATGATGATAAATCTTTTGAAACTGTCTTTTTGTAAAAAAAATAAAAAAATAGTTTGTGTATTTTATCATAGTAATGAAATTGAGATAAATTTTAGCTTGTTTACCTTTCCGTTAACCATCATAGCAATCCAACTTTGTAGAGAAAATTCATAATAGGCATAAAATTGAAATGAGTATTAGGATTGTGAGGTAATGTTACATTACATCATCTGGAAATCAAACTCCGATATAACCTGAGGTTGATGTACCATATAATGTGCAGTGTTTGACAGAACATAGACTATGTATGAAAAACATTGTTTTTCACGTGAAAAAAAACCATAATATTTATGGCTTATAAACACACATTTTTGTTACTGGTTTCGGCACAAGATTTAAAGCTCGACAATCGAACCCATCCTGCAAATAAAATATTCCAAATTTCTATCGAAGGGTGTTTCTTGTTGTTTCATATAAGGGATTCACACTTTTTGTAGAGTTGCAATCCGTTTTACTTAACAAAATGACTATTGCTTTTTTTAAATAAGTATTTTCCATTTTTCAATATGGGTCCTATGGTCAATAAAGTTTGACATACCTGAATTAGATCATACAGGCTGATTTTTTAAAAATTTTTATGGCAGAAACACCTCCAAACATAAAATCATTGCCAAAAACCCCCCATAAATAAATAAATCTGTGTGTAACTTACTTGAGTTCCCTGTCCTCCTCTCCAAAACTGTCAAGATACACAGAGCCCCACAGGCACGCTCTCTTGCCTCGGATCACAATGATATAGGATGAAGTCACTACAAGGTACATGGAAGTACCTCCTCCACAGTCCAGGGAGTGCTAAACCACAACACACGACACACATTACACACTATTCGATAGGTTACAATAACAATTAGAAATAGGCGATACAAAGAATTTCAGTGAGTAATAAAGTAGAATTTGGATAAATCTCTTGGGGCTGTATGCAAGAATGACTAAGCGGATGCTTAGTGGACATTAGCATGGGTTTTCTTGCGTCATCATAGGTTAAAAGGTAGAGTGATAGTGTGCTCAAGACCACACTATCGGTCCACTAAGCAATCATTAATTATTGTTCTTGCATACCGCCCTTTAAGCTAATCATAATTTAGTTAAGTTAAACCGCTTCAGTGGCCGAACGGTCTAAGGTGTCACTCTAATGTTAGACTGGCCTGCTGATAATGGAAAGATTGAGGTTCGGATTCTGATTGGGTCTGAGCGTGATTTTTATTAAATGGTTTTCCACTATCCTTCCAGGCAAATTCATGAAGATTACCTCTTAAATGTTTCCTTTCTCATTTCTACCCAACTAGAGTTATTATAACGTGAACTGGGAGTGAGATAATAATGTGGTGATGATGAATAATAATAATAATTAAAAAAAAAGTTAAGCTAAATACAACTAGAGAGTTGAGGTGGGAGTCAAACATTACAATAAATTAAGCTGAAATTAAAAATGAAGTGTAAAAATGTAATTTACAAATACATATTAGTGATAAGCAGTCTATACATATTCATAAAAAGAGAAAAAAAGTATTATTCCTTTTTCTAGTTCAATTCTTGTTTGTGTAAGTTGTTTGCTCAAAAAACTAAAGGTATTTAACAAATATTAAATGTAATAAATAGGGCATTTTCATCACCTATTCTTAAAATATTTGAAAATTGAAAAATGACACCTAGACACGGGAATCGAACCCGGGACCTTTGGCTTAGTACGCCAATACTCTAAAACACTGAGCTATCCAGGATTCGTCCCGTGTCCAAGGACATTCTTCACCCATATTTTAAGACAAAGTATGTGATGGGCGTGCGGGAATCGTCGGCTACAAATGTGTGGTTTTATTAAGATCATGAGCTAACAGATAACGCAGGAACCTTCGACTTGGTCGTTGGCTTAATGTTGCCAACTGTACAATTATTATAATTGTAAGGGATTGCATATTTAAGAATCAAATAGCCAAAGCTATTATTTATGCTTTTAGTAAGGATTACTCCATCTAGATATCATATTCTGAAAATGGCTGTTAGTGGGCTAAGCAAATAGTTACTTCTTTCATCATGGCAAGTGGAAAAGGAAAGGGTTAAGGTGTGGGGTTGTGTTGAGAATAGAAAGTGTCAGTGAGAGAGAGAAAACTTGAATTATAGGTCGTGAATAGGGAGGGATTATCTTTGAAAGGTCACCACCACAAGGTCAACTAGCAAACAGCCTCCTGAACCAAGAACTAAAGATTCAAGGGAGGCTAAAACTGGGGAAGATTTAAGCAAAGATAAAACTGGGGTAGAGTTAAGGAAAGTTCAAACTGAGGAAAAGTCCCATGGAAGAGTCAAGGGAAGCTAAACTTGGGGAAGATTCAAGGGAAGCTAAAAAATGGGGAAGATTCAAGGGAAGCTAAACTTGGGTAAGAGTCAAGGGAAGCTAAAAAAATGGGGAAGATTCAAGGGAAGCTAAAAAATGGGGAAGATTCAAGGAAAGCTAAAACTGAGGAAAATTCAAGGGAAGTTAAAACTGGGGAAGATTCAAAGAATGCCAAAACTGTGGAAGATTCAAGGGAAACCAAAACTAGGAAAGATTCAAGGGAAGCCAAAACTGGGGAAGGTTCAAGGGAAGCCAAGACTAAGGAGGATTCAAGGAAAATTGAATTTAAAGAGCTGTTGGTGGTTTCAAAACTACATCATTGATTCAGAATTTATCTTCATTTCAACACTAAAATTTCTTCATCAGTTGATATTTATGAAATTATAAAAAAAAAATATTATACTTCTTTAAATTTCAAGAAAGTTAATGAATAAAATATTTCATTTTCTGTTTGATTCCAAAATTAATATATTTGCTATGATATTCTATGCACAGACTCTAACATAAGATTCCTATTTAAAACTATCATAAATTTAACCAAGAGAAAAGTGGAGGTAATTTGACCGAAACTATCTTTAAAAAGTGGTATGACCAATGATAAAGTGAATTATATTTAAATTAGCTTTAGTTTGAATTTAAACTAGTGTTGGGTCGAATCAACTATTTTAAGAATCTGAATCCTGGAAAAAATTATAATCATAGAAAGAAATATAAATATAATATAATACAAATAGTAACTAAATGTTAAGATTATTTCTTATCACCTATTCACTATAACATTCATATATTCAGTTAAGTGTTAAACTACTGGTCTGGGGCTCGTTGTTAAGTTCATCCTATTATTATAGTTGGTTTTGATTCACCAATAAGCAGTATTAGAGACTATAACAAATTTTACTGGGATTTTTTTTTTAAGGATTTAATCTCAAACATATATATTATCTTTGTGATAGTTAAAATAAAATAGACTAAATGATCGGCCAAATCGGGAACATATAATCGGCATGATCAGCCCAGCCCTAGTCATAAATAATAATTGTGGTCTAACACAGTGCTTTATTTGCCCTAAGTTGTGAAAATCACAGTTCAGTGGCCAATGTTTGTGGTTGATATGGTTCCCTAGCTTGGCTTGTCCTTGTTTACAAACTGGTAGGTAAGAAAATTTGGAATAAAAATTGCTTAAAACACAATATTGTTGAAAGACAGTCAAATATTGATTTTAAGGGATGAACTAAGACAAATAGTGTGAGTGAGGTAAGATCAAGCAGTAATATTATATATTAATAATGTACCTGTACAGCCTCGCACATGTTGTGTTGCTTACAACAATTTTCCTTGAGACACACCAGGGTACCACAGAGTAGACAGATACTGGATTCCCGCGGCACAGAATGACACTGGCTGCACTGGCGCCGGTGGTAGTACTGAGAACATACATCACAGCTTGACAAATCTACAGTAATGAGTAATATTTCATGTTTAAAAAAATATTAAAAATAGTATACCACTTGCATTGTAGGATGAAGATTTTTTTGGCCAAAAGGTTTTAAACCTGAGCCTCTAATTTTGAGATTTTAATAAAAATTTGGACTTTGCTTAAGAGATTTGTAGGCTCTAGCTTTTTTTTTTGTCTACTGCATCTTAGTGTCTGTAAAGATATTCACCTACCCTACCTATTTAAAATAAAAGGTAGCTATTTGAGGAAATACACCCACATTAGCATCTATGTAGGGAGTGGAATACAATTTAGGAAACACCATCCTCAATACACCCTACTAGGATTCAATCTCAATCTCCATATCAACAGTAATATTTTTCTTTCTATTTATTTACCACTCACTAGCACCATGACATTACTAACACAATTAATAGAAAGATCTCCTATCTCTCTCCTTCCTTCTGACTGATGACATCAGCATGGAAACTTCTAAAATTATTTCATACTATACAGTATTTTTTTGTTGGAATGAGCTGGAAGCATTGTATCTCTCACTTTCTTTCAAGTTGTAATTAAACTTGGACGTGTTCCGCTCAAGCTCTGAAGAAAAAATTATTATAAAGTGATAGTGGTTAGCTAAACTATAACAGTTTAGAGACGTGAAAATATGTAATTTTAAATTAAACAGTTTTCTTTGAAAATATAATTAGTTATTTATATAGCCATGTAATTTGTCTAAAGAGAACATGAAAAACAGAACTTCCATGCTGCCACATTTATAAATTAAAATGTCTATTGTAAGAAAGAGATAATGAAATTATCCAAAGATAACATTTGTAATTATTTTATTAATACTGAGCTAGGCATTTAAAGAAGGTGGTTTTAAGTAAGGTGACATCTTCCTGGAACACTTCAAATTGCCACCCTCTGTGATATGTCAGAATCAAAAACTCTTGGTACCATAGCATTTCCCAACTATGTAAGCTCAACAGTGCCCAAGAGAAATTATTTTTTTTTTAATTAATTTTATCATTCCTTTAATTAAGATATCTGTTATTCGTTTTTTTTTTCAATGTTAATAATTTTGTGGAGACTATTTTCCAACTAAGGGGAATGGGACATAAAAATGTTTATTTAAGCCATTTGAGCGAATTATCATTTTTTACAATGGTTCATTCCCCTTAAAGCTAAAAGCTAGTGCTTCTCAAAGACACGAAATTTACTGATTGCTTGACTTGCCTGAGTGTCTAGCATACAACTCACTAGTGACATTAGGAATAGTTTATTGTAATTAACTGTATAAGTTTTTTTTTTACCTAATAGATGTCTCTGAAAAAAAAAAAACTTAGACATTCAGTGAAAAAATATACCAAAACCCAACAGGTAAGTGATTAACCTTGTTTGTGAGATGAATAAGAATGTTTAATTAGCTCAGTTTAGCAATACATCTTGTTTGGGAGTCACCTTAAATGTTTGTCTGTCTTTTAGTTAGTCTACACAGCCTCCCCTTTGATATGAACCACCATTGTTGCGGTATTTAATATTTTTGCAATAAATTAACTTGTATAAAACTAATTCTGTGCTGTATTGTATGTCTGGTGACAAATGACCAAACAGTGAGATATTGTAAGACGTGTTTTTAAGAACTCTTACTAGCACATTAAAATTTTCAGAAAAAAAGAGAATTAATTGAACTATTACAATTTTTTTTTCTTAATATTCCTAGGACCAATCAAAGTTCCCATTCTCTCAACTAAAGACCATTGGTAAAAAGTTAAATATGTGGTTGATTTAGCTTTTGTGACAGTTTTATTGTGATCAAAGACAAATCCGTTGAACCATTGGTTAAGTCAATCATCAGCATTTTGAGTAAGAATATTTTCATAAATCTTTTGACCTGTGTAAGCAAGTGCAGGTGATGACTCACCAATTTTAAGCTGGGTAACAGACACCTTGTACTTTGTACTAACGCTTGGCAACATGGAAGGGATTGCTGGGTGGAAAAGAGGATAGGAGGGTGCAGTTTTTTCTATCTCCACCTGTGTCTCACTACTCGTTTAGATTATATGCTTATATACCAATTATGTTAATGGTTTTAGGAATTAGGAAGGTTATATTTAGCAGAAGTGTATATACATGTGTGGAGTGAGAGTGTAAAACCAATTGGGAAAAACCACCCTCAGGACAACCAACCAAGATTTGAACCTCGATCACTGTTATAGGCCATCTAGTCTAGTGAGCGAGTAGCACCTTAGATAAAGAAGTGGGTAAGAGGGGGGAGTTGTTTGCTTGTTAGTGAGGGGGGAAAAAAGGTTGAAAGGCCAGTCGTGCTGACTTATACATGGCAGCTTACAAGTGAAACAGAGCGAGTTAAAAAAAGAGAGATATTGCTAAAGTATTTTTCAAGGTCAACCCTTTGTGAGCCACAAACAGTATAAAGACAAGGGTTAAAGAATGAAAGGGTAGATTTAAGGAGTGACTATACCAATCCATTTTAACATTAAATCATGCATACTGGACTGATAATCTATTTTCTCACCTTAATTACTTAGTTTACAAATACAAAAATCATCATCATCATCATCATCAACATCAACTGTTTCCAGCCTGTGGCTGAGTCAGTTTAGTAAATTGCTTCCTTCTTCCTCTATCCTTCCACCATTCTTATCCTCTCATTTGCTCACTTTCTGTTATATGCTCTTCCAATTTCTTTGGCATCCTCTCCTTTTCCATCTTAATTACATGCCTATACCATCTGAGTTTTGCTTCTCTACTATCTCATGTACATAAAGAAAATGCAAAGCTATTCTGGAAGTGGGTAAAGAGAACAAAACAAGGAGTGCAAGCAGGGCCGGCCACCCACAGAAAATTATGTCGGGGATTGCAGCTACCAAATTAATAATAGTGAATCACCCATGACCACTTGAAAAGTTGGGGTGTTTCAAGCAAATGTTGTTCCAAATTAAAAGTATATGCTCCCAGTAAAATAGAAAATATCATTCAAGTCCTCTTCCGCGTGGAACAAGCATGAGCTAAAAACTAGGGCACTTAAATAAATGTACATTATTCTTCTTGTGATATATCTCTATAAGGAAAACCTCTTTTCGTTTTATGAGGTAGTATTATATTTGGAAGAAGGTATAGGAAAGGTGGATAGAAATAAACAAAAGGGACGAACACAATATGGCTTTTACAATGAAAAGAAGAACACAGTTCACAATTTAAATTGCTGCCATTGGACAAAGAGGTAATTGTTAACACTTAAAGAAAATCGATCGGCACCGTCCAATCCCCAACTCATCAGGGAGAAGTGGAAGTGTGAAATGCGCAATGCAACTTCCTTAAAGAGGAAACCAAAAAATTTTCATTCTCTGAAATGTCATGAAATAAAAATACTAGTCTTCAAGGCTGCAACGCCAAACAATTTATTAACAGTTTTATGAACTTGTTTTTGAAATTTCTATCTACTCTGTGGTGTTTAAACCTTTGTGTTCACTTAACAGTGTCACACCGCTGAGGTTTTTTTTTTTACTCATCAAACTCTTCAGCCAGGTTTTCAATCTCCGAAGTCTACTGAACAATCGTTCTGCAGGAGAAGAAGTTGCTGGAAACATAAACGCAATTTTGATTGTTGTTGCTACAGATGGAATATATTCCAAAGCCCTTAAAATCACTGCTTACAAGAAGGTCCCTCAAATTCACTGTTTCTATGTTTGATTTCACTTAACAAATCTGATACTTTATTAATGGTGTGCGAAGATTTGAAAAGTTGAAGTCGAAGGTCAAATCTTTGATAAATTATTAAACGATTTAATTTTATCTTACTAAATATTACATTTTTCAATATCTGATAATTTTCAACCCTCCCTCGTGGTTATAGCGTCCTTTCCCTATCCAACCAGGAACACCCCAGAATGCCACCACAGCGAGAGTAGCACACAAAAGAAAATACACGAGTTAATCATCAGGGATCTTTAATGATCACTGCCCTACCTAACCAAACCCAGGTGTCCCAGGTGCCCCACCTACCCATTTAACAACATAAGGGAATAAGTGTTAATGTTAAATAAAGCCCTGGCATTAAGCAAAATTATGAATAGTAACAATATTGGCCTCTCAGCTAGTTTATTTATAACAGGTAAAAATATAAATTTACAATAACACAAGATGTATTAAGACTGCAATTTCTATTCAATTTATTTGACATATAAACAAAATATGAATAACTCTCCAATTTACGAAAATTACAATTAATTTAGAAATTATTAAACTCAGGGGTAAGTGGCAATATCAAATGACAACATAGAGATTTTACAATAATAAAACTAGGGACTATGCCCGTAATATACAACATGATAATAGGAATTCTATAAGAAATATATAAGTGTTATATCCAATTCAAATGTCTAACGACTGACTCATCAATAAATTGCATATGGAAAAAGAGTTATTGTAATCAAGGCTATTCCTTTCCTCCATCACTAACATCATACCACTTTAATCGTGGCCAACTCTTGGTTCATGTCTAAAAATAATTTAAGTGGCACGCTAGTGCGTTAAGACCTAACCCTCTGGCCAAAACTATAACGACAAACTCCAACATGATCGGAAGGATCAAAGGTCATTTATTTATCTAATCTCAAAACAACAAGATTAGCCGTAATAAGCAGTTATTATTAAAACTATTTCCGCAACAGATTATCAACTCAGAAATCATAATATTCAAGTGTGAAAGATATAATATAAATCAAAGTTAAATTCTTGAAATGCAAAAAGAGACAGCTACATATTTATAGTTAAAGGCAAACCCTAGCCACTAATGTAAAATTTACAAGTGCAGTTTGACACAGAAGTTTTTCATAGTTTCTTCGCATTTTCTTTATTATTCAAAATGGAAGATGTGGAAAGTAGGAAATGAAAACGTAATTTAATTTATAATTATTATCAGTATCACCTAAGTAAGTGTGCTGGCTATCCCTCCTAATTTAAACCATAATTATTATCAGAGAAATGCAGATAAAAAGACATGTATATGTTATTATTATCACCGCGTCTTACTACCCGTTCGGGTTATACGCACTTACGCTAATGTGTAATGGTAGGGTGATTGTGAGATGAAATGAAGGACCTACAGTTTAACGTGAAATCCAAACCACGGTGGAGGCCTGGCATTCCACACATTCACAAGATGTCTTGTCAGAGGTGTAGGAAGGGTTTGGAAATCAGATAAATCTGTGCCGGGACCGAGGATTGAACCCCGGCCGCCAGCACAGAAGTCTGACACCTTACCCCTAGACCACCAGGTCACCACACATATATGTAAAGTTTGCAAAATAATATCATAAACTCCACAATGTATGTAAAAATTAGAACTTAATTGATAAGTTACTAAGCTTATCAGTAAGCCTGCGTGCATTAATTATTAATATAGTCCTTAGGTAAAAAATAAGGAAATTTTCCTGGCCCTTGTTACTGTCAAGATCTAGAAAAATAATTAATTTAAAAATTAATACCAACAAAAATCCTATGTAGATTCAACTTTAATTCGCAAGTTTCGCTTCAACTTTGCTTCGCATTTAAAAAGTGGCCTTCGCACACCCCTTAACTTAATTTTCTGAAGTTGTCAAGTACACCACCATAAATAGTCATGATATCTTTAACAGTCTCTTCAAAGTCTTCACAGCTTTTTATTTGGGTACAACTAAAATAATGAGAAACATTTTCTTTTCTCATCTTAAAATCTCTCCTGTTTAGATATAATCAACGAATCCATGTATGGAATGAATAATGCCTGTCTGAAATAATACATTACAATGTCTGTGGTGTTGTTAGCATGGTTAGTTTGGAGTACATTTATTCTTGGAGGTTTAAAATCCATGGTGATCGCGTTTGCTGCTATTTTACTATTTTCAAATATTTGTCTGCATTTTCCCAGTCTTGCTGCAACACAAATAAAAGTTCCTGCATGTGTGTTGATGCGTGCTGCAAATCAATGGAAACACCTTGTTATATATCAGTGATTGGTTCAAGTTTTGCTGAATATCTTTCCATAATTTTTGTAATGAGGCTGTGGTGTTAAAAGCTAAGAATGTGTTAAAGAATGGCAAAGCTGTGGGTGTAGATGGGCTCACAAGGGAAATGCTGAAGTGTAGAGGCATGGTAACACTTACCAGAATATGTGGGTTTTTCATTGTCCGTGCTGGGATTTTGAATGTTCCTAATGACTTAAAGAATTCTGTCTCTGAGAATATGGTGGGATGGGGGGTGTATATGTGAGTGTGGATAGCGTAAAGAACGATAAAAAAAACTATGTTCATGAAAATAAAAACGCAGGATGAATATACCACAAAAGTATTTTAAACTAATAGGTACAGTTATAGACATTAGGCCTGAACCCTGACTATTAAAGGATTTTCATTTCTTTTTGGGTTGTATGACTTTTAAATTTCTGATCAGTTTCTTAATCTTTTATTTGTTAATTATATTCTAACACCATAATTTGTTTAATCAAAGCTATTATTGAACCCTATTATTATAAAATCCACTGATTAATTTCCACGTGCTTGTCATACCTTAGCAATTAGTGTAAGTGAACTTAAAAGATCCAACTCAAAATTTCTATTCAAGATAATAAAGGGGTTTCTAATACCTGGAATATCTTGTCATAGTCCTGGGGTAGTCGCAATAGCCGGGGCTGGTGCCAAGTGATGTGCTGGTCTACAAGAAAGTTGCGTGCTGCCACCTGACTGTTGTAAGCAAACACAGCGTATTGCTCACACCAGCTGGCTACAAGGGTAGACCCGTCACTCGCCCAGTTGAGTGCTACGGCCGCATTGAAGCGCTTCCAGTCCATACCCTCAGTGACGAGCTCCAGATAGTACACAAGACGGACAAACTCTGACTGGGGTGTGGTGACTTCTGGCAGTGGTTGATCATACAGGTGATGCCGCAGCAATGAGGCTATTCGCAGGAATGGGAGGCACAACCGCTGGACCTGTTCAACACACACAGTTGATACAAGTGTTACTAACTATTTACACTTTTACCAAACAATACTTTGTTTTTATTTGAGTCTTTTGCTCAATTATTTTATGAAACCTACCGAAATAATTATCAGATGTATATATGATTATGTACTAATCATGCTAATGGTTTTAGGATTAATAAGGTTTTATTTAGAAGAGGTGTAACAGCATTAGTGTGGAGGAAGAACGGAAAACCACTTTAGAAAAAACACCCTCAGTACAACCAGCTGAGATTCAAACCTGAATCTCCCCATCTTCAGCAGTCTAGTCTAGAGTGAGAGTAGCACCTTAAACCATGCGGCCACCAAAAAGGGTTATGCGACTATTAATTTGAATATTAATGGGTCTAAATGAGAAAGGGGGAATTTATAGTCGAAGTACCATGTTAAGTATCTTAAAAGTCATTTTCATTTGTAAACTAGAAATAGAATTTTTTTTGTAGCGTTAAATAGTGGCTTGGTGATAAATTTAATCAAAATAGTTAAAGTGAGTTTTGAGAAACTCGATTTTTTCTCTTTTTTGCCTGCCCAAAAATTCCTTGGGGGAACTTTATGAAAACCCTAAATGGTTTTGGTTCTAGGCCAAGATACACAGAGACAGAAAGCATTATGAAAACAAATTTTTTGGTTTCAGGGGGTCATGAAATGTTGACACTTAGCAAAATCTTGAGTTTAATTTTTTTGATGGTCACAATACTTCTCTCTTTGAGGGGTGGATAGAAAGAAAAAAGTGACTTAAAATGTCAATATATAGTTACCTGTATATCGAGGTCCTTGCCCTTGGTAGAGGGGAGGGAGTTGGAGGCTTCATCCTCCTCCATGTACAGCTGATACAACTGACTCTGTTCCAGATGATGAACAATCATGGCCATGGCCGCTTCAAGGCTGTCAACCCCTGCAACCTTGTTTCGCCAATGGGAGCGCTCACTCTCAGCCATGTGACAACTCAACTGGACTAGTACTTGGAAGTATAGCAGATTGTAAAGCACCTTCACCACACTCGAGAAGTACGCTGCAACAAGATACATGCTGAACACTACATACACTGGCTAAACGTCATCCCATTATATATTTATAATAAAATTGTATAAAATGATTTTGAAGGAAATAAGAAGCTATTCTGGAAGTTGGTAAAGAGAATGAAGGAAGGAGTGCAAGGAAAGACCTGTTGCATTCAGAATAAACATGGTGAGAAAAGGTGGGAGGATAACAATATTAGGCAGCAATGGAGGGAGTATTTTGAGCAATTTTGTGGCAAAAACGTAGAGAAAGTAGCGGGAAATGTTGATGAGTGAAATAATTAATGAAGCTGAGCTTTTAAAAGCTAAGAAAGTGTTAAAGAATGGCAAAGGGGTGTGCAAAATTTTGATAATAGGTGAAATGCTGTAGCATGATACTTTTTACCAGGTTGTGTGGAATTTTCACTGTATGTACTGGAATTTAAAATGCTCCAAATTAATTGAAAAAAGCTGTATTTGTTTCTTTGTACAAAGTTAAAGGCAGAAAGAGTGAATGTGGAAATAAATGGCAATAATTTGTAGAGTATTCCTGCAAAGGTTTTGGGAGTCTCTTAATTGAGAAGGTTTGTGAAAAAACTGCGGACAAGATTTGTGGTTTGAAATGTGGTTTCATGCCAGAAAGAAGTAGTATGGACCAGATAATTGCAATACAAAATGATTGAGAAATGTATGGCAGATAGGAAGACAGTTTAATGTGCATTTATTGATCTGGAGAAAACATGTTATTGGGTGAATAGGAGTATGTTATGGAATGTTCTGAGAGAGATTATGGTGTATATGCATGGTTAGTAATAATAATAATAATAATAATAATAATAATAATAATAATAATAATAATAATAATAATAATAATAATAATAATAATAATATTATGACGGTGTATGATGGAAGTTATTATTATTATTTAGCACCGCGTCTTACTACCCGTTCGGGTTATACGCTTTAAGTACTAATTACGCTAATGGACTAGGAATTGGGAAGGTTGAATTAGAGGAAGTGAACCCGCATTTGTGTGCAGGTAGAGTGGAAAACCATTTAGGAAAAACCACCCCCAGCTCACCCGACCGAGATTCAAACCTCAATCTCCCTGTCCTCAGCAGTCGAGCTCAACACGACTAGAGCGTTAACCAACTACGCCAACGAGGTGGGTTATGATGGAAGTAAAGTGTGTGTTATCCTCTAGTGTTGCTTAATGTATTCATGGATAGGTATATGAGGGATGCTTGTGAGGACGCAGTAGGTATAAAAATGGACAATGTGAATGTGAGAGGGCATCTATATACAGATGATGCAGTAACAGGCAAAACGGATCTTTGTATAAATGTATCTAAAAATAATCTTATAGTTTTTGATAAGGATGTATCAGGAAACAATTGTCAGCTAAGTATAAATGGAAAACTGTTAGAACAAGTGGATTATTTTGTGTATCTGGGCAGAATGTTCTGTAAAAATGGAAGGATGGATGATGAAATCGACAAATGGCTGAATACATCTCAAAGAGAAGTTGGATAAATGTAGACTATTGAAAAGAGTGAAATGAGGCAAAGATTACAGTATATCAAAGTGTGTTGAAACATCATTATATGGATGTGAAGCATGAATTTGTCTGTAGAAACACAAGAGCATGTTGAATGCAGTTGGAATGAGATATCTAAGAAATATATGTGGAAAAACTCATGTGGACAAAGTCAATAATAAATGGATTTTGAAGGAGTGCTGTTTGAAAGGGAATTCAATAGATCATTGTGAAAGAAGCATCTTATGTTTGTTTGAGCATGTCAAGAGAATGAGAGGGGATCGAGTGACAAAGTGTATGTATGAAGCGTGTGGATCAAAAGAAAGGGTTAGGCCATGTAAGGCATGGTTAAATGTTGTTTACATATTTGTGAAAAAAAGAGGGAGTTTTAAGAATAAAAGAGCATGTATGACATGGTGTATGGATATTGTTGAAACGAAGGGAGTATGCAAGGATAGGGAAGTGTGGAGAAAGTTAGTGAGGATGAATTAGGTAAACAAGTTGTAATTTTTGAGCTACATTCACAGTTTCTTGCCTACCTTGTAAGGAAACAAACAACATGATTAAATATGTTATTAAAGTAAAAAAAAAAAAAAAAAAAATAATAAGTGCCTAGTCAGGAATGACATTTTGACTTCATGAAATTTTCAGGTGGAAAATAACTATTTTCTGCTGAAATTTGGAACATTTTTAAAATTTATTTTCAAATTTAAGCTATTTTTAAGATTTATAACAAGTCCAAATCTAACCTTCATATTAATTTAGATTAAAAGATAAATAAACAAATAATTTGACTATAAATTGAAAGCATAGCAATTTAATAAGCAAGGAATATATTTGTATAGTTTCATTTTGGTCAAATATATGGTTAGTTATTTAAAACTATTTTTGAAATGAGTTGGGAAATAGGACAAAAATACTTATTCGGTTTTTATTGCGAGTCTGAGCCAGAAATTTAGAATGGTTAGATTTAAGTTTTCCAAATAAAAACCATACAAATACTATTATGTATAATTTGATCGGCATAGCAATTATTTTAAAAATTCTTTCACATTGTCACATCAAAATATTTAAACTCATCAACTGTTTCCAGCCTATGGCCGAGTCAATTTAGTAAAATGTCTCCATCTTCCTCCTTTAATTTCTTCAATTCCTCTCTTCTCGCTTGAACACTTTCTGTTATCTGCTCCTCCCATCACTTTTGTGGCCTCCTTTGCAGTCTTTTTACTACATACTTCATTTCCAACATTTTCTTTGGAATCTTCTCTTTTTCTATCCTCATTATATGCCCATACCCTCTCAGTCTTGCTTTAAACTATTCTGAATTAATAAACCTGAATCACAGGCGTGTTCATTTGAATACAAAAACTTTTTCTAAATTCATTCAGTGTGCCTGTTTACCTCTTACATTTTTGTTACTAAGGCGCTGTTATACTAAAAAAAAGATAAGTTTTTCTAACTTCTTTATCACTCTTATTATGTTTTCAAATTATACACATATTTTGTACTAATTTATAGTTATGGCATTGAGTTAGAGATGAGGAAAGTTGAATTTAGAGAAAGTGTACCCACATTTGTATGGAGGGAGAGTGGAAAACCATTTTAGAAGAACCACCTTCAATAAACACGACTGAGATTCAAACCCTGATGTCCCCGTCTTCAGCAGTTTAGTCTGACAAGAGAGTGACATATTAAACCATGCTACCACTGAAGTAGTTAACTTCTTTATCTATGCTGACATTATACAAAAGAAAATGGATGTCATTCCTAGTAATTAGCTTAACAAAATATATGTGTTATGAAAAAGCAATTAAATAATATAATCAAAACAATAAAATAATTAGAAATTACAATATAATAAACATGTATTATTATTACCTACAAATAAAGCCTCATTGAATCAAAAATTTCTATATAAAAAATAAATAAAACAAGTATAATAAACAGTTTATGAGAACACAAGTCTATTCAATTCACCAAATAGGACTGTTAAATGAAATTGCACTGTTTTGACTTAATGACATTGGAAATAAAACTTAAGTACCATATTGGTAGCAAGTAAACAAACAAGATAATAATTGTAGATATCAGGTAATTGTAGACATCACTCAATTTTTAAATTTTAATAAAATTAATAAAACCGTAAAAATATATTTGCTTAGGTCTATTATATTTATCACAAATAAAACTGTAAATTTGTCAAAAAAAGAGATTACACATGTTAAAAGTCTTCAAAACTGAAAATCAAACAAAAAATTCAAATAAACTTGAAATTGATACAACAAATCGCCGATTTTATAATGGAAAGAAGAACACATTCTACAGTTTACAAAAATTTAAAGTCGTCCACCATAATTGATCCAACAAACGTTAGCTCACCAGAAATTAGTGAAGAAGGTATTGGGAACAATATTTCGAATATATTGGACTATGCTTTAAATCTATTGAACTAAGCTAGATATAACTTTTTTGCTTTGTTTTTATTAACTAGGTCGATTTTTGTTTCATTTTTATTAACTTTGTCTTATTCAAAGAGCTAAAAAAATATTAAAAACTGAAAAGCGACAAAGAATATAACTACTGGAGAGCAGCCATCTTAATTTAGTTTAAATATTGTAGCTTTCGATATACACGTTGTGATATATCTATTGTTTGTTGAGAATAAATTCATGTATTCGGACAATCTCACTTAACACAATTTTCTGACATACACAAAGGTCCTTCCATTCTATGCTTTCATCATTTAAAACACTGTAAAAGTGTATACATTAAGAAATGCCACACACAATTATTGTTTTTTGTTTTTTTTAAGGGGTTTAGATCCAAATTTTCCTAATGTGTGTACATCTTTGAGTGGCTGTGCTTGTAGTTAATTGTAGTCAATTGAAAATCCAAAGTGTGCTCTGATGTGACTTACTCTGGTCTAGATGAAGAGGGAGAAGAAGAATAAACTGTGTGAGAAGCGCCGAGGGATCACGCAGTAGAATAGGAACCTCCTTCTCGAGTGGTGTGAGTGACGTTGGGGGCCCCCCTGGTTCACATACTCCAGACACATCCTGCCATGAGCGCCACGCTGTCCAGCACGCTAGCAGACGTCCATGCATTGCCAGAACGTGCAAGAGGGGAACTAGCAATATCACACACACATTTCATTAGACTAACAAAAACTCCAGATATTCATTAAGTAGTTAAAATTGGATTTAAATTCAGGATATATATTTTTAGAAGTCAAGTATATGAGATCTCTTTGTAAATAAAAGTGATATTTAAGTAGGTTGAGTGAGAGTGAATTAAAAAAAAACGATGGAATATTATATTTAATCACAGTTGAAAATACAGGTAGTAAATAAGGTACAAAATAGTAGACATTTTAATCTATCAAAAATGATTAAAACCAAATTACTAAATAGAGAAATCAAATTTTTATGATAGTGGAAATTGATAAAATAAGAAAAAAAAAGATAGGTGCAAATTTAATGAAGAAAGCATAACTAATGAAAAAGTGAAAATGTGGGATTTCTTAATTAAATTTGCAAACATTAGTTTAATTTATTTTTATTTTTATCAACTTTCATTATTATAAAATTATTTAGTCACTTGGTTTCCCTATTATTCAACATAAAAAATTATACTGTGGTTCAAATACATTTTTTGATTCCCATTTCACATAAAGGAAATTGTAAACATGTTTGGTATTATTTATTTAAGTTTATTATAATAATCAATTCTAAATTTAAATTTAGGATTTCAACTTGTAAACGGTTTACATTTAAATATGATTCATGCAAACAAAGCAAAAAAGAAATAAATAGTTTCTAACATCTCACCTATACAAGATCTTTTAGGTATGAGTGAAGGGGGAAGGTCAAGACCTACTCCCGGACAGGTGCACAAGGAGCCCCCTCGTTGGACTAGCTCCACCTCCAGGTTGGACCGGGCAATGGAGCTCACAAATTGGAACAAGCTTTGGCTTTGGTGTGTGGTTGCCCATGGCTTGTTTTTGTACTTGTGCTGTACAGAGTTAGTCATGTCTTCCATTGCCTTCACCATTGCCTCGCTTAGACTTGACTGCACCTGAATAACCCACACATACACATCAGTGTTCTGATATCATATCGTAGCTTAGACTCGATTGCACCCGAATAACCCACACATACACATGAGTGATTTCATCTCATAGCTTAGACTCGACTGCACCTATACTGCTGTTGGCACAGTTGGCACTAATTAATTATTGGCACTCAAGTTATTTTATTTTAGTTTAGTATAAATTGATAGAATTCTGCAGTTTTCAAACATAATTCCATACTAGTTCCCTGAAGGTTCTAAAAGTAACCAGGCCAGCAGCATAGCAACGTCAGCCACGGAAGAAGCAAGAGATCCCTAGCTCATGCCTCACCGTGTTTGGAGGATTCTCTTTGAGAAAGTTTGTTAATTCGCTGACCATTGAGGGTAGACTTGCAGGTCGTGACCTCACCATCGCAGCACTCTCTCCTAATTGCGGTGACAGCGGCAACACAGAGTTAGCCAACTGCCGGCACAATGGACACCAATACTCCCCCCTAAATACAACAAGAAGACACAATTGAGAAGACTATTCTTCTAATTACTTTTAAAACTGACTGCATTTGTTATTATTTAAAGTATACCACATTATTTGTGGATTATCAAACATATTGAAAATTTAAAATACCTTAAGGTATACATTTACACCACAAACTATCATCAAAACAATGAACATCAGCGTCATAAAATTTAACTTAAGTAACACTTTATTAAAAGTATTTAATTAGAAATGTTCATGATATTAGGTATTAAAATCAAGGCGTGACCTGTCAACTGCGATACTTTGTTGCCGCTGCTGGCTACGCAGAGAGAGAAGATAGGACTTTAGACAATCCAGGTGCAGATGGTGACCACAGGTCTGCAGGTGCACACCAGGATCCCAACCCAGGTTTATAGAAACAAGCCAGGATGCCTAAAATAAATCCCAAACAAACTTGACTGTAGACTGTCTCCTAGCCTGGAAATAATCTATTGGGGACCGAGGATTGAACCCTGGATCCCCACTCCAGCTTAGAGGTCTGACACTAGCTGACAGCTAGACCACAAGGTCACCCTATTATAAATTAAACAAGTAGATAACACATTTATTATTTACCTAAAACAGCGATTAGGCTTGTTTAAGAATTTATAAGCACATAAACAAATATAGAGTAAAAATTATATATTATGGAATATTCACTAGAAAAAGTTTACATAACATGTTCAAATAATTAGTATTACAAGGAACATACTTGGTAAAACGATGATCGATTGTTGATACACTTCTATAGTCAATTAAAAATATAAGTTATGAATGTAAGGGATTAGTTTATTAAAAGAGATATTTTCATTCAAGAAAAATGATTTAAATAATAATCCTAAAATCCTAAAGCCCGCATTCACATCATTACCCAAAATTCATAAACCTAACAATCCAATAAAACCTTTGGTCAACTACCAAAATGCACCAGCTTAAAAAAATGAACCTCATGTATTAAACAATAATCTTCAACTCTCATACTCCTACAAAGTTAAAAGCTCTTATGATCTTACCAACAAACTTCAAAATATAACTCTGAACTCTAGATATGTCGATGCCATATTCATCATCTATGATAATATTCTTGACCACACCTTATTTAACAACGCTGATATTCTGAATCACATTCATCCCAAATTGAAATTTACAATCGAACTTAGACAGTTTCTAAAACCAAGTCTAACACCTCTGAATACAAAATCCATAGGAAACCAAACCATACAGATGGCATTATACCTAATAACTCCAACCATTCTACATCTCATAAATTAGCAACTTTAAATAAGCCTGGCTTATAGACTAGTTCATATACCACTTTCCAAAAAGAATTATAAAAATGAACTTTAACATACTCAAACAAATTGCCACCATAAATGGGTATTCTCACTCTATTATATATAAAATTCTTCAGAAACAAAAATTTCAAATGAGGAAAAAATCCAACCTCACAAATATTTCCAACAACCCCAACCAACCTAAATGGATAAAATTCAATTATACCTTGAAACCAATAAAATCACTAAGATTTTACAAAAACATAATATCAAGATAGCTTTCGGAACCAACAACATAATCAAAAAACATTTATCCAATTCCAATCTCAACACCCAAAATATTTACAACAAAAGTGGAATTTATTTATAAACTAACCTATGATTGTAATGCTGCATATAGTGGCCAAACTGGCAAGGCACTTTCTAAACGCTATTCTGAGAATATTAGGGTCATTCCATGTCAAGTCAATAAGATCCTCAACCTCACATTTTTTTTTAATTCGGCATAGCGAAAGAACCGCTTAAGATATATGCTATGTAAAATTTCATGTCCATATCTTTTTTATTTATGAAGTTAATAGAGGTGCAAAATTTGCAATTTAGACAAATTTTGTCACCATCTTGATAATGTTAACATAGGATATGTCAGTAACCTGGGCACCTAATTAATTGATTCAAGTGTTTTTGGAAAGGTCTTGAATAGCTCTTTCATATGAGATTTTAATTGGCTGTATTAAAAAAAGATATAAAAAATTGTCAATCAATATTTTGGCAGCTATTTTCTTAAAAAAAAAAATCCCCTAAAAAAAAGTTGTATATATACTATTGCTTAGTAGCTATGAAACATTTGAAGAAGGGGTGCAAATGGGTTCAGGAGTTATGTTATATTTGGTAAAACAGGAATTTCCATTTACATTAATTTCCTTACGTCCCACAAGTTTACTCCATTATTCCTTGAAATTAATTGACAAGAAAGCTAAAATGTTATTTAAATGTAATATTAATTAAATCTAGAAATATATTACCAGTACTAAAAATAATAAACATACCTAAATTTTTTACACTTTTAAACACATAGGCAGATTAGTTATTGCTTTTATATGTATCCAATTGACTGTGAACAGCTGAAAGTTCCTGTTTTGTCAAAACATATGTTCTACCAGTTGCGGTCAGGGGTCAACTTTTGTAAGAACTGATAACACATGCACTACTAAAATGTAAGGAACTTATGGGTAAACAAATGATGGAGCTGGTCCATGTGGATGTAGAAAACTGATTTTAATTTAGAGAGATAACACATCCCAACCACCAGTGTCCATTATATGCACAAGTAACAAATCCTAGTATTTCATCCATTTCTAGCTGTCCTTTGACTTGCGTGATACTTTCAAGTTTTGACTCCTCTGCTGAAGAATAAATCTTTATTATCAATTTTCCTGATTGCAATGGAATGACACAGTGAAGCTTCTGTGAGTTTGCAAATCTTGCCTGCAAAAATATCTGTACATTTTCGTATTCTTCTATTGTCACAAACATGAATGACATTCCTTCCATATTGTGACTTACCCATTCATATAACTGTCTTGGTGTCATTATTTGCTCTGCATAGGGCTTTTGTAAACTGACAACAAGACAACAGACACTAGACACTTTACAGTTCCCCCTACACCATCACTAGCATTTTTACCATGTGATGTGGCAAAGAAGTGTCACTCTGCTTTACATCCCAAAGTCTCGATGATGTGAACTCAAATTTGTAAAGTTATTGCGATTTTTATACTGTGATGCTGCCCCATCTGAAAAATATGTGATTTTTTCTGGTGGCGAAAAAGTAGTTTTAAGGAATTTGATTATCTCTCTCTGAAATGTATAAACTGCTGTTGTATCATGCTGAAGGCACTCTGAGATTATCACAAAACTTGCATGTTTAACAGTGTGCGGTTCTTCTGACAAGTTTAAATAATAAATAACAAATGGATGAATTATGGATTGTGTGTTGTTCCAATGGAACCCTTGTACCGAGTCATGAAGAACAAATGAGTAATTTTCTGAAAAGTCACAAACCACTAAATACTCAGCATCTTGCAAAGATTTTTTCTTCTAAGAAAAAAATTAGCTTGCTCTTTAGCAATGAAAGAATGACTAAGAAGACTAAGAAGACTTTTAATTTTTTCAAATAGGGAATCCTAGAATTCATCCACCGGTTTTGAAAGGGTTTCCAAGTTTGAACGGTCCATTGTGACCCACTGCTTGTATGTTATCATGTCAATAAAGTTACTGTCATAGATATTTTCAAATTTTTGCGTAATTCACTATACCCTAGACAATATTCACAGTTTCTGAAGTAGCACTTTGATAA
The DNA here is from genome assembly GCA_039000515.1 of Timema cristinae. Lineage (NCBI taxonomy): Eukaryota > Metazoa > Arthropoda > Insecta > Phasmatodea > Timematidae > Timema > Timema cristinae. The sequence continues at coordinate 41,282 of JBCFYV010008785.1, read as the reverse complement.
TGGCGGATTACAAATAACTCTGGATAAAAAATCTTTGTAATCAGAAATTGGCATGTCTTCTTCTGCAGTCAGTTCCTTGATCCTGGACCCACTGATCATAAGCTTCACGTTGTACTAACACACGTTGTGTGTACCACTTTATCCTGGGAATACACAGTTCTTAGGTCGCAGATAAGCAAATTTGGAGAATTCCACAATTATTTCTGGATGATTATCTTTGAACAGCATGTAAGCCTCTTTAAGATTACATAGTAAGATTCTTTTTTGAACATGACACCTGATCCCATATATTTTCATTGAAACAAAGTCTTTTCTCCCAGGCATAATTCTGATAACAGCATCATCACAATAAAGTTGTTCAATAATGTTCACATTTTCTCAAGGTAAGCTTTTTCCTGGTTTTGGATTATGTGATGACATAACACCTTTTTCTGTCACAAGCTCTCTTGCCTTTCTTGCCATGTAATTTGTTACTACAAACTCCTGCTGAATTTTACCCAAACTCCAACTTTTAGGTAACACTGTTAGTATCTGGATCTTAATATTTCTATTTGATGTTGATGAAAACTTTTTTTCAGCTGGTTTATCATCTCACTCTCTACACTGACACTGACTGATATTGAAGCTTATATTCACTTGGACTTACTTGTGTAGAACTTGTACTCTTAAAATAATTTCATTCACTTTCTGCAGTTTCTTTGTACAGTAATTAGTTTCCGAATGGCATACCTCCCAAAGTAACTAAACTATCATTTAATGATTTAATAGCTATATGTTTAGTAAGTGCTAGACAATCACAACTGTCTTCTGAAAAATCAGTGTTTTCTTCAGACTGGATGTATTCAGCTTCAGAATGTTGCTTATTACACATCTCACCAAGTAACTTACGGCACTTATCACAAATTTTAGCATTTTCATATAACTCTGGGAAAAGTTCTCTCATCCATGGTTTAACAGATCTAAGATTCTTTCTTACATTACCATATCCTTTTCTACTCAATGGATTACAACACACACTAGAACATTTACTCATTTTTCTGTGTCATTTTTTTAACACAAAAACTGTTTTGTGTTTAGGACTGACAAAAACTACTTTATAAAAATTAAACATATATAAACACTAGGGATATATGAATATTCTATTTAAAACTTCAAATAGCAAGTTCTAATAAGATTGAATAGTAATTAGTGTTGTAAATATATTTTAAGAACTGGTGGCTGTAGACCTGTTAGCCAAGTGTGTAAGCAGGGGATTATCTGTGTGATGAGTTAAAAATAGCCTTGTCCTTTGCACTATATTAGAGGGGAGGGGTTGAATTCCAATGCCAAGCAATCACATGTATTTGCTACTCACCTAAGGGGAAAAGTGTAGGGGGAGTTTAAGCTGAAACATGGGAGCCAGTGACTCATTGTCTTTGTGCTATCAACAGTTATTTGTTATGTTCAGCTGACTTATGGATAGATATTCTAAATACAATACCATTCTTTACTTCAGTTCAGTGGCGTATTCTCTGGGTATGCTGGTCCTGCACTGTATACCCATAATGATATGGAATAGGTTTTTGTTTAATTCAATGCTGTCTGTGTGAACTGTGTAAATACTAATGTTTAACTTGTTAATAAAATAACATGTAATGAATTATTAATTTTAAAACTAATATTGGTTCATATTCCAAGAATACTGGGTTTTAAGTAATTCTTCTTCCAAAAGGTTCTACTTTGCACAATAGGAAAACCAGGGCATGCTACTTGAAAAATGCAAGGCAAAATGGGGAGGCTCTAATGACATTGCCCAATGTCTAGGGAGTGGCAACACATTCCTTTCCACTCGCCCATAAGTAATTGACCAATGAGCTTGGGTTTTCACAAACCAGGTCATGCTGTTTCTGTGAAGCAAGCTAAGCATTGTGCCAACTATTGAAAAAAAAATTAAAGATCACAATGTTTATTTATTAAGCTAATTTAGTATAGTTAAAGTAAAAATACATAAAATAAATATATAATTAATTGTAAAATAATAGTATATGTAACAAGCTTTAAATTATACACTAATTAAATACAATGATTTGTGTTTAGGTATTCTAATCACATGTATGTATGTGGCAAACAAATTTAACCATTCTTTCAAATTTAGGCATTTCAGTACTGATAAAGTGGGGAGGGAGGGGGGTGGGGTAAGGCAGGTGACGAGGCTACTTTAACAGTTGTTGATGGTAATTCTTGTTTTTCTTTAATAGAAAAGATCGTGGAGTTTTAATAGTGTTCTTCTTTTTTTTTTACATTAACGATTTATTAGTCATTGTGATTTTATATAATTAAACATCGAAGAATCCCAAAAGTCAGGAGTCTGAGTTCACCATTTCAAGATGATTTAGAAGTAAAAGGTAAAACAAAATATATTTTCTTATAATTTACTTAATCAGTGGCGCACCCAGCCATTTGCTTTGGGAGGAGACATTCAATCAAGGCTGTAGCAAGAATGAAATTTTGATGGAGAGAGCAGGTTTGGGGCTGCACAGCCTCCTAAGCCTGAGAATATTTATGAATATTAAATGCTTTTATAAATAATTTTGATTAGTTTTATAGTAATTAAGTAGTTTAAATAATACAAATGGTATCGAGGCTATTATTTGTATGTTTGTTTTTTCAATTGTTAATTTTGTGTGTAACGGGAAACATTTTGAATATTAGGCTTAAGTCTGAAGCCTGGTCTTTAAATGTAGCATATACATTCGACACATCTTAAATGTTAGTTATACTTAATATTATTTAAATTTCTATTAACATTATTTGTGGTGTTGGGGAAAGAGGGACAGGGGGGTCAAATACCCTGTTTGCCCCTCTCCCCCTTGGGAGCACCACTGCTTACAGCAAAAGATATGTGTAAATATCTTAGCAATAAACCAATGACATAGCGATAGAGTATTAATAGTCTGAGATAATCTCCCCTATGTTAGTCAGAGTTTACACATCTAAATAGCTTATGGAGCATAAATTCTCAAGTTGGGAGACTCGTTCGTTTCCAAGCAGCATTGTGAGAGATAAGTTAGGCTTTATAAAATAGTTTTAATTGCAACGTGAGTTGGACAATCCACCTGATTCCCTCTCACCAAGAGTTGATGGACGCTTGATCAATGTATCACTTCATTTTACTCTTATTGTGGTTGGTTTCTTTGAGTATTGATAACTGTGTGCTTTTAATTACACTGGGCTAATTGAATAGGATCTGTCTCTCTTATGCATTCAGAAATGTGCCCATATTACTCTTAGCCCCGACATTAATATTTATTTAAATTTCTAACCATGTAGATATCTTTACAATTTGAGGTCCGCCTATGTGGTTTAGTAGTCATAGGTTCTGGCTACGAACCCAGAGGTCCCAGGTTTGATTCCCGGCGTGTCCAGATTATCTGGGAAGCAGTGGGTCTGGAACAGGTTAGATTCAGCCTAGAGTGGATAAATAAGGGAGCTACTCGAATAAAGTAGTAGTGACTCCAGTATAGAAAGCCGAGCTTAAAGGCTGGAGTAATCGTTGTGCTGACCACATGACACCCTCTATCCACAAGAGTTGACCCTAATTCGCCAAACAGTTTGGTGGCCACTCAGTAGGCATAGCCTGAATGCGGGCTGACACCATGAAGTTACTTTTATTACATATTGAGTGGATGGTAATCATCGTTATGGATAAATAAAAGAAGAGAGAATATGAGAGGGGGAAAGGGGGAGCTCAAAATTTCCTAAGATAGCATACAGTTAAAAGGAAATAATAAATGTTCGAGAATCCCTGTTCTATATGAACACATCTTCAAATATATCCTTTGACATTCTTGGACAATGGAGGTTGAGAGTCCTCGGCCCCCAAATCTCCTTTTAAACTTTTAAACTACAGCATACCTATACATTTTTTACAGAATACGACACTGCTTCAGTCACTGTTTCAGGCCTAGAGAAAATTTTAGGGGTTTAAAGCCTTGAGAATATTTAAGGTGTTTAAGACCTGGATAACATTTAAGGGATTTAAAGCCTATGACATGTATGGTGTGGCCTTGGGAACGTATGAAGTATGATGTGAACTAGGCAAAAGAGTGATAAATCTGACGTGGCCCTGGGAAGAGACTTTTGACGTGGCATTAGGAACCGCATATCACAGTGGAAAGGTAGGTGGAACCCTTTTTTACCGAATCTAACATAATTCCTTAACCCATTTGCATCCCATCAAATGTTTCATAGCTACTGAGCAATAGTATATATACATTTTTTTTGTCAGTGTCTTACTCAAGTGTTTTAATTCCATTTTTTAGCAGGTTTCCAGCTGTGTAACAGTGTGATTTTCTGTTCATTTGCGGGTGGTATCGCCTAGAATATATTGTCTTTGGCCTAAAAAAAAACATAATTTTTATATACAAAGTTTTGTATCTAATCAAGAAAACACTGTAGATTGTTTACACAAATTTTGATAAGGTAAAAAAATTCTCAAGGGGGGGGTGGGGGGGGGGGGGCTACTCTTAAATAAACTTTTAACATAGATCATGCAAATACATCAAAAGGAACTTTTCACAAAAAATAGAGTTTGGAGGTAAATAGTTAGTAACAAAAGTGCAGACAGTTAGTGTCCAGACCAGGGTTTTACCTGAAGGAGAAATAATTGTTGGAAGGAAGGGGGAGTAGCATGGCTTACAGAAAAATGAATGAATAAGATTGTTGAGATTGCCAGAATGTGGGGTTGGGAGGGTCAGGGAGAGGCGTTTACGAGGGACAAGGGCATTCTACCAGGCAGCTACTGAACTTTTTCAAAACAGTTCAGACATGATTATAAGAATTGTTAATTAGCAAGTTTTGTGCCCGTTATTGTATTGTAAATATTTGTCGTGTAATGATATAGATACATCTATATTATTCTCTATAATATAATATGTGATAACTTCAAAACTATATTCTTGTATTTAATGTTTTATTTAATTTAAATTTAATTGAAATTACGTCTTATTGTAAAAAAGTAAATATTAACTTGTATCTGTTTTTATTAATTATAGTTTCTTTTTAAACTTACAAGTTTAATGCGCATATGCAATATAATTTGACCGCAATGTGTACTATGCATATTTTTTAAGCAATAGGGAGCACAATTTTATGTTCTTTTATAGTAGGTGTCCTATTCCGAATCACTTATAACGCCTGTACGCCAATCTTAATCAGAGTGCCATATAATGGCATAAAAAAAAAATAAAACTCTCTTCGCTGGACCGATACTTAGGGCTACTGCTATATTCTTGTCTGTGTTGTTTTATACTGGTAGAAAGTGATGGCATCATTTAGCAGTCGTACCGTTTGTTGAAGCGTGTCCAGTGGGGGTGACAAGATCTCTGTTTGATAGGGTTGGGATTATTCTTATTGGGGGGGGCTCCATAGTATGGAATAGCGGGTTAAAGGGTTGTGTGTTCGTTTTTTCTTGTTTCTATGATGATTTTTTTCTACATTTTTAATTATGTTATTTCCTTGTTGTTTTACACTCATAGCGTGATATGTTTTTGACTACCGTATTTTTCTTTACTAAATTTTGATTCAAGTGTTTGTAGTTGCTATTTGGTTTCTTACTAAATAGTTTATTTATTATTATTGTTTATTTCTTATTTTTTTTTCTTTTATTTATGGGGTTTTTTTCTTGTTTTCTCATAATCGTTTTATTATAAGTTATATAGGCCTAGATGTAGTACAATTTTTTTTATGACTTAGGCAATGGCTGGTCCAAGTTATAGGTTAATGAATGATATTTTAGATTATTTAGATAATTACTTAGAAGTGATAGTTGAAGAATTAATTATAGAAATATTCTTCCACCGCGATGGGCGCTAATTGAGAATTTTATGGTTTTATTAGTGTTAATTGGGCGGCTCTAAATACGATGTGTTTCTGTTTAATTAGCTCGATAATTGCCTGTGATTCGAGCACTAAATAAAGGGTACTCAGATACCTCCCGTGATGATTAATAATTGGTATTTTATGACCCTGTGATATGAGCCGCAATTGTTGAACTCTTAAAATAATAACAATTATTAGGTTAGTTGTGATTTTATTTTAATGTCACTATTGTTTTGATCGTAAAACTGATCATGTTAATATTTCGAGACCGACGACTGTTAATGTTAACACGAATGTACAAGCTAGTGAGCCACTATATGAGCCACTGCCTCTTCTGACACTGCTTTGATCTACTGCTGTTCTGACACTCACTGCCATGTGATTACACCACGGCTAATATTATATAACTCGCTCGAAAGATCATTCTAGAAGGATTTGTAAAAAAAATTAAAAATACACAAAAATACCCATGTCCTGGTGGCATTGAAGTGAGAGTGGAAGCTGCCTCAAATTAACCTTTTAAAATTCTCTTTTCAAAGTTTCCAGAAAGGAAGTTATTAGATTTAAAACACTTAAAATTGTCATATTGGTCTCTACCAACGTCACGCACTGTGACGTCACTTACACTGGCTTTTGCTTCTTGAAGATGTGCTTTTATAAGCGCCGCACGTAATTTATTATAAAGTTCAAATAAAATTAGATTCGTTTATAGAATTAGGACGTAATATTGTCAATGTTTCACATTATTCTTTAGTACATGTCAGTTACATTACATAGTGCATTTACGCTTGAAGAGACTCTGATTTATTCTTTATTTATTCATTTGCTGCACGAAAAGTGTTTTTCAAAAAACACAGGAACAAATCTCCAAAAGTATTTAGGCTTATATTACAATTTTAACTAATTTGATGTAATTTAGAAACTAACACCACTACAGAACTTCCACAACTTATATAAGATTTTACAGAATTAAATACGTTTTCTTTTCAGTGAGTAGTGATGAAAACAAAACTAAAAATTCAATTTGATTTTTCCACCCCGGAATTTTAAATTTTAATAAAACGTTTCAAATTTCAATATCATCTATTGTTTATAGTGATAGATGATATTTTTTTTTCCTAATCTAATATGTTTAGTAAGCATAAGTGTGAGCTTTTCTTGTATTATTTGTTGAATGGTTTTTAAAATGGTGGTAATTCCTAAATCACAGGTAAATATGTAAAGAATTGTCATGAGGGTCTTACAATGGTATCGTGATAAATTTTCTGAGTGCAAAATGTGTTAAAGTACTCACGGTTCACACAGCATTGTGTGAATGGCCAGCGACCCTCCCAGTAAGAACCACACTTATTTCAGCATTAAATAGGCTCTTCCCATTATATGTTTAGAGATATGACTTAATAAAACCTCTTCATAATACTCCACATGGTCAAAATAACGGCTAATTAGTCCTCACATGCGTTCGTTCATATTCACTACCTTATGTATTATCCCTGCTGTTAGCTCAACCGTTCTTTCATCGTGGTTGGAGTTCCATATTGTTCCGATCCTCATTCGTTTATGGCCTATCTATACTAGTGGACTGTTTAAACAACTAAGATCATGAATGTTAGTGATGCCTTCAAACTGTTGGGAACTTTACCAAGATAAACTTTAATGTAGGTTAATATGTTTGAAAATAAAAAAATATATTATTATATATATAAATTGTATTGGCATTTTTATAAATAAAGTCTTAATATTCAATTCAATATTGTCAAATTATTTTAAACAATAGGTCGGAGTTCTTAGAATTCAAATCACCAGCTGGGTGTATTTATTGAGTAGACTATGGTTTTCTCTATATGTGAAATTGATCATAACACTTAATGGTTTTAAAACATATATTATTTTTTTATTTTTTTTTATTTAAATGGTAGACCAATATTTCGAAAAAGCTTATATTTTAAGTGCATCACTAGGAGCGTTTGATATTAGTGAAATCAAATTTTATGTTGTCCCAAAGGAAAATCTGTTTTCAAGTGGAGAGATTAATAATTAAATACCGAATAATAGTTTTCATTCATTAAAACGGGATGTTTTTTTTCCACTGACATTGAAAATATATTTCTTTCAATAAATAAAACTCATTCAACAAAAATAGGACCATGAAAGTGTATAGTTTACAAAAATATAAAAAATGCAGCGTTATAGTTTATAAATTATGAATCTGTTATTTTGACAAATTGACGCATTATTAGTATTACTAAGTATTGTAGACTCTCGGCTATCTGACTTACCAGACTACTTTGACCTCGGCATATCCGACCACCATCAGGAGACAGTTTCCCCTCCAACACAAGATTAAATGTCGCAAACAAGAAATGAAGCTGTGCCTAATAGCTGCATCAACAATCTGTATCCCAGAAAGTTGGTCTGTGCGGTTCAGTAGTTCGTGGATTATTAATGTATGTTATAAGATGTATAAAATGCAAGTGTTTTGTTGGTGGCTTCATTTTAAGTAAATATTGTGGACAACGAAAAAAGTTTGGTAGTAACTTTGGAGAAAAACTGCAAGCAATAAACATTGGATTTCTGGTGAAACAGCATAGAAAACTGCATTTCGCGTTAGGAGATGGAAAACACTATGCGTCGTGATTGGGGGAAGAAATCTTGCTCGAGATTGAAAAAAATGTGTTTCCAAGCAAGCAAGTTGGCAGTGCGTTAAAGTTAGAAAAACTATGCAAAAAGGCAAACATGTGGAAGTTGAAGAGGCTTTATATCTGTGGTATGAAAATGTGAGGGAGAATGAATGCTGCTAGTGACGGGTGGGCTTGATAGCTAAGAATCGTTTTATGTGTTCGACGATGAGACTAGTGGTGAAGCTACGTCTGCATACAGTGTCGATGTCCCTTGGGACTTAAAGAAAGGTATTTCTGGAGATCGAATTGTACAACTGTGATGTGACGGGACTGAATTACGGATTGTTGTCTTAAACAGGAAAAGGGCCACAGCAGGGTTCATAAATTAAGAATTGCGTTACAGTTGTAGCTTGTAGTAACGACAACCGGAAACCATAAATGAATATTTGAAAAAAAGAAATATCGATGTGTAGGCTAAAGAAATATTCTAGATGGCCATTGATAAAATTTACAGGAAAATTGCGGACACATTAAAGTCAGTTGACATGATTGTATGTTATCAGTTGGTGTGTCCCGAGGCAATAGGATGAAATTCCACCCGTAAAACACTTGTCAATCATGGAAATTTTGCTGGAGCACAGAGCCAGTGAGAACTGGGAGAGGTAAAGAGCTATGCGATGTGGAAAATGCAAGTGATAACACTGAGATTGTTTCGCTGTTAGAAAAAGTTCCCGGATGTAAGGAAGTTTTTGTTGGAAGATATTACAGAATGGATATGGCAAATGGGACAAAAATTAAAGATATAAAGACGAAGATGTTTGTAGCGACCGGTGTGTTATTGAAATAAGCGATTGAAGAGGAATAAGATGATGATCCCATACGGATCGTTAACCCACTCCGAAGGCAATAACCGAGACAGCGCTGGAGTATACTTGGCAACAACAAGACGGTCTAACACCAGGCCAGGACTATGTTTACCTCAAGTGGAAGGACATTATCGCAGGAAATTAATTGAGAGGAAAAGAAGAGATCTCGATTAGAGATTTTTCAAGCCCTTAGGCAATGTGGTTTTAGGTTATAATATTTTGGTTTATATTAAAAGCTGATTGGGGACTGAAAACTTAAAAAAAATGAAAAACTCATACGTCAAATTTATTCAACTTATTGTTCACTAGACAGTTCGTTTGTACTACTAATATATTAAAATGTTTGTGAAAGGTAATTACATTTTTATTACGTTTCTTCCTAATTCAGTAAATTATTGCACATCATTAATAAAGGCTAAGTACCGTTTAATATGACATAACGTCTCCAAATAGCAACATGTACATAATCTTACATTATGTTCAACACAATAGGGTGTTGGTAATTAACCTTTTTGGTGTAAGATATGACTATGGCTCTGGTGTTCTTCTGTAATGAATTGAAGATATGCTTATTGGGAGCAACAGTTTAGTCTACTAAATCAAAAGCTAAAAAGTTTTAAACATTTTATTTGATTATTTAAAAGTGGACCATTGGTATCAACTCCTTTCTGACCGAAACTCGCTTGATGGCTGTGTGGTCTATGCGCTACTCTCATTGGACTTGACTGGTGAAGACGGGAGATACAGAGTTCAATCCCGGTCTGGGTGCACCAAGGATGGTTTTATCCAAAATGGTTTTCCTCTTTTCTTCCTTACAACTCCAAATGTAGGTGCAATTCTCTCAATTAAAATTTCCTAATCCTTTTTAAAAGCATTAGTGTAATTAGTACAAGGCATATAACCCATAAATGGAGTTTGTAATACGCCGGCTATAACAACAACCATAATGATGATCTATCCTCATCTAATGTATGGGGTATCAATTGTTTGGATTTAACCAGTTAATTTTCTGCACATATATTATAGTGCTACAAAAGTTTTGCTTTCTACATTACCATCCATACCAATGTTTGGGTTATTATTGAGTCAGCTCAATCAACAGGTTCTTTTTATATTCCATTGATATGGGGTCTTGGTTATGTTAATTAATTAATCATTAAAATTGATTTAGTAAAGGAAATAAGACAAAAATTAAGCTAGGCTTGCTACTATTGGTCTTATTACAAAATTCTCTGTGTGTATCCCAGTTTTCCCCAAGCAAATAAAAACATCTTTGTGTTTCTTCTGATTATTATCAGTTTTCTAGATGTTGTGGCGTCCCCTGTAAGATTATTTGTGGCTGAGTTTATAATTTCTCTTATATTAAAATAGCAGGAAAAATAAATATTAATAGGGCTCTGCGACATACACTGAATTAGGCTTTCAGCGTGCCTTAAATAGAGAGAGCTTGCGTCCATAATTTATTGGGCTTGCTTTCAAACTGGTCTCAAAAGAGTTATTATTGGCAATCGGGCACTGTCCCTTTGTTATTTGCTTATGGAGTGGGTGGGAGTCGGTAGCTGTGTCTTTTTTCATCTATAAACATGGGGATAGTGCGGGGGGAGAGAAAGAAAGGGTGGGGGTGGTGATATGTGAAATAGAAAAGTCAATGATCGTGAGAGATAGATAAATTGTTATGCAGGGTGTTGTGAGTGGGCAGGATTAGCTTTGAAGGTCATCTAAAGGACAACTAGCAAACAGCTTGTCCGAATCAAGTGAGGAAAATTCAAGGCTTGTGGCCAAAACTAGGGATATTAAAGTGAGGTTAAAACTCAGAAAGTGCTTCAAATCTAAATGGGAAAAATTCAGAGAAGCTAAGTAATTATTACGGTATTAGTTTTAGGAATGAGGATGGTTATATGTGTAGGAAGTGTACCCACATTTGCGATGGAGGGATTGTGGATTTTGGAAAAACCCCTTTGTTCACTCGACAAAGTGTGAATTTTTATTGCCCAGCATCTGTAGTTTGAGTACTGTGAGAGTAGCATCATTTTACCATGCAACCACTGAAGAAGATCCAAGGAAAGGAAGCTAAAGCTGGATATGATATTCGGGGAAGTTTATATCTAAAAAAAAGCTATCTGGTTTCAAAATTACATAATGGATTTAAAACTATTATTTTTATTTCAACACTCAAATTTATCAATCAGTTGTTACCTTATTAGATTATGTTAAAATTAATATATTAGCCATGATATTTTATTTACAGATTTCAAAAGACAAAGTTCTGTATATTATAGCCATCACAAACTTAACTAAGAGAAAAGTGAAGTCAATTTGAATGAAACTAACTATATTTTAAATTTACTGTAGTTTTCATTTAAACCTTGTTTAAGAAGGCGCTACTTCTGGTGTTTTGGTACTTTTGGCCCCTCACCCCAGTGCTTCTCATACACAATATCGCCTGTAGTTTGATATTTATCAAGGAAACTCTGGTGTCAAATTGTGAGCAAAACATCCTTATATAAGGAACAAAATAAAAATGGCCCATGTGAAAGATTATTTTTTAGTATTATTGATTAATATTATTTTTAAAATATTTACAATTAAATAAAACCCATTTTTTTGGCATGGTGAGTGCAGTGTTTTAAACACTTCTTTTAAAAATAGTCTTTGTTGAGGGGAATAGAATTGCCTGAAATGAGGGAACTTTTTATATGTTTTGGGGCATGTTAGATTTTAATTTTTGTGATAGTCGTTTATGCTTATCATCATAGGGGCCCAAGATTTTGATGGACCTTAAAAAATTGCCAAAAAATGACCTATAAATGTTGCTAAAACTCTATAAGGACTTTAAATTTTTCAAAAATGACCTTACAGTTCAATCAAAAGCATCAGTCTACTTTTGATGATGAAGATTCTGTTTGGAAGTGAAAGCTGTCCTTAAAAATGTGATTTGTGTGTTTTTTAATATTATATCTTATTTATACTCAGTTACCCAAAGGTAGTGGGCTGGCTATCCTCCTAATTCAAACCATGATTTAGCCTTGTGGTCCTATTCCACATAAATACACATAAATTGATTGCAAATAAATAAATATAACATGCACTTTATAAATGAAAACTAAGCTTTTAGAATCTGACAGCTAAAATAATGTGTTCTACTTAACTATGGAATACTAATACCTGCTTTAAAAGCGATAGATCCCATCCCGCTGCAGCCCTTGGTTATAGTGAGTGACTCACAGGATGTAAAGATGGTACAATGTTCATTTGAACTCTAAAGATTGCTCTCCCTCACCCTGCAACCTTTCCAATTAGGTGAGTGAATGGTCTCAACCAGGATGTGGCTTTATAAGCACGCAGGTTAAGGGGCATCAAAATTTCATTTGGACTAGTTTTACTTATCTTCTATAGTCAACAGTGTGTGGTTAATATATTGATGTTTGAATTATTCTGGTATTATCCAAGCACCGATATTCTTATATAATAACCTTTTCAAATTTTCTTAAAATAAAACAATCTTAAAAATGACTTATTAAACAAAAAAATCAAGAAAAGACCTAAACATCTAAAATGGCAAAAATACCCGAAAAGACCTTTAAAATGTGCATTTTACAACCCAGGGCATCATATCTGATTTTATGTACTTATGAGCCATTGTCTTTGATGGACAAAAAAAAAAGATACGAACATGTCATCAAAATCTGGTGCCTCTGCTTATCTTTTCATTACTACTTCTTTAGAAGTATTTCATAACTGTAAAATATTATGAAATTAAAATCATATACAAATAAAGATTTAACTATACTATATCAAAGGAAATTAGTTTTTTATTCATCCTGAACTTAAATAAACGACTAGTACCATTGGTTTGTCCTCAGTACTAGGAGTGGTCTGGTTACATATAAACAGTCTTACTCTTTTTTACTGGCCAGAGTTGTTGAGATTTCGTCTTCATTCCATTCCATATGGACAACCTCTTCATCTGTGACACAACATAAGACAAGGAACAAATTGAAGTCTATAAGGAATACTTTCTCTCGCACAAACATAATACTGTCATTTATTTAAAAGTTATGTTGGGATTCCATCAATATGTTGAAACAGGGTGTTCACTGCCAAAAATAAGAATTGTGCAAGCTAAGAAGTGCATAGTTGAAAGTTGGAAATAGTTGGATCTCTTTCGGTGCGGCCCCGCCTAGCTTACGATTACATCCTAGCTTGACGGGACAAATGTCTTCTGTAGTGTCGTGTACTTTTTTAGGTTAAGGACGATACGTCCGGTTTATCACCCGGAGTTCGTCCAGGGACAAACTCACTGACTAGCTGACTGTTGTGTCGGGGGTACTTCATCAGTGGATGTTGTCAAACTAAAAGACCTCAGCCATGGTACAGGAATTTAGATTGAGATTGGTAGTTTACCAGGAACTGATACCATTTATCAAGTTCATCTTTTATATATAATGGTAATTTTTGATTTTCAGTTATTAACATAGTTAGTTATAGAATAGTAAACATCTACTCTATTATTCAAAAATGTGCGTTGAGCTCCCATACTCTATGAAAAATGGTGACGGGTTATAACAGTTATAATAGCTTTACAAATATATGTAGAAAGTTTTTGTTTTAATTTAATTTTGTAGTTTATCATTTGTCATAAAAAACTGATCCCAACAGTTTGGAATACTTTTACTAATTTACTTTGATACATTACTTATTCATTTATGTATTTAAAAATATGTTTAGGAAACTAGGATGAGGATTGTCTTGAGCAGACACCATAAAATGACATCCTCTTATTCTTTTTCCACTCTTATTTCACATGTTCCTGAAAGCTGTAATATTGTTAGCGTAACAGTAGGTTTAAGATATTTATAGGAAATACTAAAAGGTTTTTAAAAACACCATAAATAAAAGTGATGGGGAGGCAAAGCAGCTTGGACTATCATAACCACAACAACACTTTACATTTCTTTGCTCAATTTACACCATAATTATACTTACATTTAAATTCTTAGACATATTCTTTGTGCTATTTGATATACTATCAATGTTTATTAAATCAAGTGGTTTATGGAGCTGTTTCATTTGTTTTTAGACTAACTTTGTATGAGCTAATAATGTGTAAACAATGAGATGTCCCAATGGCTAAATAATTTTATTTTAATGGAACTACATAATATTTGTATTAGGTAAAAAAAAAGTTCATAAACAAGAGGGGGCAACACTTTTAGTCCACTAAACAGTATGAATTGTTACAGGAGGCCTTGATTGTAGTAAACAAGCAGTAAAATTGTGATTTTGTTTAGAGAATTAAGCAGCAGGGAAGCGGTAGTTTACCCAACTGCCCCTTTGTGTATTATTTATGTGGTTAATTGAGTGCTACTTAAAGGCAATCCATACTTAGAAATATTTTCTGATTATTTCATAAACTACATTTGTTCTTTTGAAGGTTAGAGTTATGACAATTGTGAGTAGTGCAGTTGACACGTGGCGAGTTTTCATTGTGATGGTAAGGTATTGAGTGGTGGGCGGGGGAAAGGGGGAGATGCTTTCGGGCTAGGACTTCTCCCCCTTCGATTCCAGCAGCTGAGGTCGGTAGGTCTGATGCAAGTGCTGGCCATGAGGCTACAATAATTAGCTACAACTAATTAAAATTCTTTTAAATGGTTGACAGTTCTGCATAGTCAGCCAATAACAATCCATATTTTACATTCATATTTATAATTTTCTTACTATAGACTAAGCTACCTTCACAGTGATAAAGGAAGGCATTTAGTGCTATAGACGGACAATTAATATAAATATATAAAGTATAAAGCGTCTTTATGTATACCCCAAACTGGTTTTTAAGACATCGGTTCAAAAAATAAATAAATTTCTTAGAAGATCATTTTGTAGGTTTATAATAATTGTAGTACGTACTTTAGATTATTCTTACTGTTTGTTTATTTTGCTATTTTACTAGTATGTTAGCACCTTTATACGAGTAATATAATGAAAGGTACCTTTTAAAGTTAGTTTGTTTAGATTAAATGTACCACATAATTTGGAAAGAGGATGGGAAAAACACAGTGTATAAGCTAAATGTGGTAAATTACTCCAGGGACATACCCCTGCAATCCCACTCTATGTGAGCTGACATCTTTAACACTTATCACTATAACATATTTTATATAATATATATAAAAAGTCCTTTCTAACTCAGTTTTAAAACTAGAAAAACTATTGTTTATTCTAATAATTTTTTCTACGGGTTATTTTCAGACTTAAGCTTTATATAAACTTATTTTATATTTTAAATTGCCACTTTAAGGCAGTGGTCTACAAACAAAAATAATATACCCAGACACTCAACTTCCAGGTTAAAATGCGTTGCGCTCATGTTGGCAGGGTGAACTCCTTCAACACTTGGTTCACTTACGATCAGTCCTAATATCACCCAGCACTGACACTAGTGATAAGCGTTGACGTTTGAGGGATCAAGGTTGCAAAAGGAGTGCATTTAAAACCTTGTATGGGTTAAGTGTTGTTTCTATTATTGTGTCTTGGGGATGGGTCTAAATGTATTTTTAATTTTTTTCAATTAGTTTCAGATTAAACTTTTGATTTTTTTTTACGTAATCTCCACCTTGACACCATTACTATTTTGTTGTTGTAAATCTTTGACCTTATGGACTTCTAGATTTGGCAGCAGTGTGACTTGATGATGAAATGTGGTGTAAGGGTGGGGGGAAAATGGGGAAGGTTTCATTCAATGAATAAATGCTTCGCCACATTCTTATTGTTCGGGTACTGTTAGTGTTTTTTTAATAAAAAAATGTTTTTGATTCGTATTTCAAGATGTAATCACTGGGCAAATACTTGTATGCTAGCAATTGCTGCCCGGTTTAAACCATGCCTTTATTATAATAATTAACGCAATCGATAGTAAAAAAAAAAAAGGAAATGTAAGTTGAATTAATTTTTTTTAACTAAGCTGCCATATTGTTTGTGTGTTTTATTTAATTTTTTATTCTTTTATGTTTCTAATAATGATAAATGAAAAATACAGTCCCAATTTAAAAGTAGTTGAAATTAATGGATGAAAAACTCTGTTAAATCCTTTTAGGACCTTAAACTACATTTAAGAAAACGCATAACATTTTAAAACAATGGAAACTTTAGCTGAGTTGGTAGGTGTCTGTCTACTGAGCTAAGGGGTCCAAGGGTTCAATTCCTGGCATAGACAGTACTTTTTTTTTGGTTAAATGTGGTATACCACCTTTCACGGTATGTTTTATATGGTCCAGGGAGTAGTTGTTTATGCCTGACCTAGTCTTAAGCTAGTTTATGAGGCAGATGAAGCTAAGACAGGGACTAGCAAGCGGCAGTGGAAAATAAGTGGCATCTTGAATAAAAAACTATTCAAACCACAGGCTAGTAAACAGTATGGGTTACAAAATGACATTTAAAACGTTTCAACCAACTTTTTATATAACTTTAATATTGCTGGAGACACATTTGATAAAAATATAGTCTTAGGAATACTAGATTATACCATCAAAGACAGTTTAAATTGAAACGTGGTGAATGCATGCTATTGTTTAATCTTATAGTGAGCTTTGTATTATCTCATACAAGAACAGAAATAGGAGGGTGGGTCAACTGTTTCTCATGGCTTTCTCCATGAATTGTTTCTGCTTGCTTGCAAACTCTCGCATCAGCTTCTGCTGCTTGGTTCTGTCTTTTGGCTTTTTTTCCTCCTTCTATTCTCTCTCTTTTGCTTCTCTTTTCCTTCTGCTCTTCCTCACATTCCTCTAGTTTACGGGAGGCACAGTGCGATTCAGAGTTTCATGGATGTTGTCCCTAAAAAAAAAAAAATCATGAACAAAGCTCAATGATGACTGACTGATAGTAAAGTATTATTGATTATTCAGTAGATCGACCTTAAATACATTCAATCAGTGAAATGCTAGTACTTGCATCAATACTTTATGAATATTCAATCTGAAGCTTCATTTTCAACTAAGAATTTCTAATTTGAAATATTAGATTAAAATCATACGGCGTAATTATTTATCAGTTTTTTTTTTCCAATTCTGTCTTTGTTCACTATTACTTTTTCATCATTGAAATAGAAATTGTAATTTTTTTTTAACAAGTTAGAGAAGCTGTATGATCATATTGCTGACTCCTAGATTACTCTATGGTATCATAAAAAATATCTCAAAATACAATTATGAAGATCTTGGCTAAATAACAGTTTTAAGACAATTTGTAAACTGAATTAAAAAAGATATGTGTAGTTGGTGAGAGTAGAAAAAAAAATTCACAAAAATAAGGACTAAATATTTAGAATGAACGGGAATTATTGTTTTTATTTCTGGCCGGGGTCTTGGAGGGGAAACGTGTTCAAATTATCGGGATTTTAAACGGGAATATTTAATTATTACATTTTAGAATAAAATTTGTATTAATAATATATTGATATTCAACTAATAGGTAAGACTAAAGACTTGTGCTAAGTTTGAAATTGCAAAATATTATCTAGGTTGAAAACCTCTTAAAGTTACTTTTAATTAAATGTTCTCTCTAGGGCTTGACAACCTTAAAGGTGCTTGTTTAACATACCTTAAAACTGCTGACTCCCAGTCTGGTTCGCCAACAACAGCACTGGCGACCCTCATAATTGGTTGACCTCATAGGCAAGCTGCTTCCTCCCCCTCCCCCCTTTCCAATCCACCCCTAAAAAGATAGTAGACTATATATCTGTATCCATAATGTACATGCACATATAATTATAAAATCACCAGGTCTAGAGTTTTGATCACAAGCGAATGTATAAATAAGATCATATTATTAATGCTTGATGTTATTCAAAAAACTGATATGTGATGGTTATTCACAGATTCAGTCCTGATAAAGAATCAGATTCATTTAATGAAAATGGTTGAAAGTAGTGTTGGGTCGAATCACTATTTCTCGAATCCGAATCCACATTTTTATTTTCGCGAATATCGAATCAGAATCCTGCTAAATCGTTATTATTTTAATGATTTACAAATAGACACTACATTACCACAAATATAGGCCCTAACTGTTGAATTATGTTTATTTCTATCAGGCTTTCAATTAATAATCACCCCCCCCCCCCCACACCTTTCCCAAAATATTAGGTTAAAATTCTTGCACCAAATTATACAATCTGATTCATAATTATTGCTTTTAAAAATCAAAATCAATCAAAATTTGAGTGTCTTTTAGTTATTTTAAAAGTATGGTTTAGAATGGCGCTAAGTTTCTAGAAAACGTGTTGAAATAAAAGATTATGGCCTAGTTATCCTTTTGATCAAATTTAACGTCAATAAAGGATATTTTATGTTTTAGATAACAATAAAATAACAATATAAACATTTATTATTTTTAATAAAGGACTAAAACAAACATGATTTAACAAGTAACATTGATTGGGAAATATGTGAATCAATGATGCTTATGTTTCGTTTGTATTATTACTTTTCTTTTATACCATTTATATGTTTGCATAGAAAACAATTATATTCTATTCTTTGGCGATATATTTGATTTCTGAGGATTACATTCTATTTATACAAGAACATATTTTCGATTACAATCTGTCATTCCCTATTTTTTAAGCAGGACTAGTTTGAATTTATCAAAATTACTTCAATAACATATTTAAAGAAATAAGAGAAATAGTAAAATCGTTTTAAAAAATAAATAATGGATTAGCAAGTCCTCAGTTATTTTGATCTAAAATCTCGAGAGCGCTTACTAAAGTGTATCAGATTACCATGATTCGATTTTAAAAAACAACTCGTTATATGATACGTAGGCAGTAGGGATGAATAAACAGTTTTATCGCTTCTTGTTGACTGATTGATAGTGTTTATTTGTCATGAAACCCAACAAAATGTTCTAACTTAAGGATCCGTAATGCAATAAATTGGGGTTATTTACATAAAGTAGATATTTAATAACCCAGTTGGGTAGGTAAGAATTAACAGTAATCATTATTTTAATCATCCTCTCGGGTGAGTAAACATAATATACGTCATGGCGACCTGACTATATTGTGTGTAATGGCGGGCTGGACTATTGTATATTCCGTAAAGTGTTCTTATTTTGGTATAAAAAAAAAAGCCGTAATTTGTTTCAATTTATTTCAGAGTTTATTGTATTTTCTAGTTTTGATTTTCCGTTTTTGAAGAGTTTTGTTGTGTTTATTAAAATATTTACAAGAATGTTTCGTGTGGTGAAAGTTTTTTAGAGTTGAGCATGTGATGAACGGGTTGAGTCCAAGTTTCCAATAAATAGGTTGGAGGTTAGGGTACTAGGCACGTAAGTTTCCTCACACCTAACATATATTTTTTTTTTTTAATTTCATCTCTTTCATCCGACAAATAAATATTACGGATTAAGTTATCCTTTTCAAAGTAGGCCTAACTAAGTAATTTTTGAATTCAACATATTCATACTTTGTTTATGAGGTGAAAGATTCGATTCCTCGAATACTCGAATACTGTCAGGGATTCGGTGGTTTCCGAAGATTCGAGCTGGCCCATCTCTATGGTAAAGCGTTGGCATGCAAAGCTAAAGTTCCCTTGTTCAATTCCTGTGTCCTGGTTATCAACATAGGTGGGCGAACTTGTTGGTAAATCATGAAAATAATTTTTTTGTTTTTGTTTTAGTGAAAAATGATTAATAGAGATTATGAATATTCCACATAAAAAGAAATTAATAAGTGTATTCATTAAATAATATATAATTTATAGATCTAAAATGTGGTGTAATTGAATGACTGACCACAATACCTCTACTCTTTTTTGGGACATTTTTAATACAAATGAAATAATTCGGGTTTTTTTAGATGAATTTTGTTAATACTTACACAAACCAATGAAACATATAACTTTATCAGTAACACTATAGTTATCAACATTTATTCAACAGAGATATTATGACTTGTTATCTTTAATCCAAGCGGATTAAAAACATGTATGGTGATCTAAATCTCTAGTTTTACAAGGGTAATTTGAGGGGGTAACAGTACTGCATAAGCGAGTCCAGAGATGCTATCTCTGCAACAACCTTGCTAAAAGTGTGGGCAATCCCCTATACTATCACTCTATTGTTATTATTATTACTACTGGTGCTGCCATATGTCTCACTGGTGTATAGTGTCTGGGACAGCAGACAAATGAGAGTGCAGTTTCAGGAGTAAAGAAATTATACTTTCTCATTTACTTCTACTGTATTGGCTGAAAGGGAAACTCCACTCTGAAACAAAATGAAATCACAATCTGTCAAGTTTGATGAGGTTGATCAGACTTCACCAATGTGAATAGTTTGAGAATTTTTGTCATATGATATGATAAGGTGTAACCTAATTATGATTGAGTGCAGTGGGTGAGTTTTCAAACAAATGTTTAAAAAGAGGTTCTTCAATCCTATTGTTGTCCTTGGTTGTGTGGTTTCATTTTTGTTGGCCTGACGTCTATAGCCTTTAGATTAAGTTATATATTTTTATTTATGTTTAATATACCCATTACAACAACAAAGTGGTTCAATTAAGGTATTATTGATATGATTTTAATAACCTTTATACAAAACCTGTATTTTGTTGAACTTGTTAAGTATAATTTTTCTAGGGGTCTGCAAAGCTTGGTTTTTTTTATTCAAGTCGAGTATTTCTAAAAGTCCCAAGTGCGAGTCGACGTTCGAGCATAGCATATTCATAATTTTAAAATGTTTTAAAAAAAATTAATATTAAAACATGTGTTCTTTAAATTATTATATGATACTCATTTTTTTAAATAGTAGATAATTTTGAAAATAAAGGTTAAATAATGGCAATACTCGATTTTTAAATTAGGAATAACACTTATAAAATACAATTAAAAAAACAAGAACACTCAAATAAAAAATCTAATAAGAAACAAATAATAAATTGGTTTCTACACTTATGTCTCTAAGGACCATTGAATGCCAGGCCTCACCGTGGTTAGGATTCCACGTTAAACTGTTGGTCCTCTATTTCATTCAATGATCACTTACAATTACACCAATAGTGTAAGTGCGTATAACCTCCTAACGGATGTAAGATAGCCGGTGCTAATAATAATTTTAAGGACATTAAAATTATCACTAACAATTATAATACAAAGTTAATTAAAAATAATAATTGCATGATGGCTTGGAATAATGTATAAACATGGGAAAGTGTATAAACCATGTATATTGAATGTATAAAGTAAGTGATAGTGAAGGAAATGCCAACCTGAAAGGATAGTTTGGTTTATGCTGATATGGAACAAATCACTTCTCTACTTCATGTTTCTTAAACTTTTTACACGTTCCACATCTTTAAACGTCCACAGTTGCAATTAGTTTGAATTTGCAGGAATATTACCTTTTCATTAATTCTTTTGTATTATGAAAATATTGATTTCTGAAAATTAAAAACAATTGTGCAATGTGGGATGTTTGAAAAAGTGGGATTAGGAGTGATAAAGTGTGTTTGTATCTAGGCTAACCTATCTATCCTTTCAGGTTGGCTCTCCTTCACTATCACTTATCATTATTTGTAGGTTTTTACACTGTCTTGGTAACTAAGTTAATACAGATTGCGTTTTAATAAGTGATATTTCCCCTAATTTGCTTCAGTAACTTATTTTATCATATAAAAACTTAAGAATAATAAACAATTAGAAATATTGAAGTGTTTTGTATTTTTGTTTATTGTTCCTTAGTGTAGTTGTGTATGATACGGCTTCTGTTCATTCCATTCCTCTATAGCGGAGTTGAACATGCGCATTGTACGAGCTTCTCGTTAGACTTATTTTATTGAGTTTAATTTTTTAATGCTTTATAATAGATGTATGCTCATACTTTAAAATTAAAAATATAATTTCTACTTTCTAGCAAACATTATGAAATAATAAGTGCTTTTTTAACATAAATGTGGCAAGTTTGGTTAAGTATTTATTTCAATAAATAAGTCAAGCATTATTTTAAAAAAACCCCAGGGTTAAACAACATAATATAAAGCTAACATTGTAACCTAAAAAACTAGCGCTAGTTTTTTAGCACACGATTAATTAATTAGCGTTTCTAAATATTTAAATTGAAAACATTTATTATAAGATATTTGGTATACATTTTTATATTTAACTTAATTATTATTTTAGAAAGGGACCAGGTAATAATAGTTATAAGAATCGTTTAAAATTATATTGATATCTTCCCTAAGCTATTTTGATTTTCATTGCATAGTAGGCAAATACAATGTGAACAACTTCATCATGTATAATTCAAAATGGACAACAATAGGGGAATAATTTACGGACTCGAGAGTTTGCGGGTGAGCGGTTTTTAAAGCTCTATACGTTATTAATGTGAAAATTGAAATTAATTTTTAACAATTTTTTAAGAAACCAATAGATCTATTAGTGGAAAAGCTGATATTATCTCAATTAAATAGACTTTGTTTACTATTGCATTTTTAAAAAATTGTTTATTTAGTACATCAAGTAGAAGCTCGAAAATGCAGAGCCTACAAAACTTTCGATCACGAGATCGCGAACCTACGGTGGACATGGTTGAGATCGAGAAAAAATACGAGTACTTGTAGATCCCTACAGTTTAATATTAAAGTAGTTGAATGATCTATAGGAAATTGATTGAATTGCTGCCGACAAAGAAATCCTAGCCAGGTTTGTTTTTTTTCTAAGCAATTTTTTTTTATCCTTCCATACAACTAAAAGATAGTAGCATGGTTGTAACAAGTGCAGTCGATAGGAATGGGTTGTGTCTCACACAACTCGACTTTACGGTACACTTAAGACATTTATTAGAATTTCAATAGAACTCCTTTTCCTGTTGCGGTCAATGCACGTTCAATACCAATCAGCTTTCGTGGGTTCATCAATGAAAACATTTATCAAAAGTAATAAACCCTTGTGTTAAATGATAACATCTTGAGTTCAATTTTATCCTGACACTTTAAACATTTCTTTGTCTGCTCATAACCTCATTTAATACTCTGAACTCTATCAAATTACCAATAGCCTATTATGAAAAGTTTATTGTTTTTTCCAACAGAAGATTAAGAGAAATCTCCTTCCTTTATTCCATACTAATTGATAGTATGCTTGTACAAACAATGAATCCAAAATGATTCTTCAAAATAACATCATATTTATATTTAGTATTTATATTAAATTTTTTTAGTACATGTGAGTATTATAAAAATATTGATTGGAAAATATTTTAAATGGAAAGGTGGACAGAAACACATAAAAGGAACAAACCCAAGATGTTATTTCTTGTATCGTGTTTTCTATACTATCTTTCTTTGTCACTTATTTTAAATATAATAATGAACCAAAAGAAGAGCTAGTCTTATCAGAATTTTTTATCAAAATCTTTATGAAACGAATACAAAATGTGTAGGCCCAATTTTCTATTTTGACGGAGGGGGGCGTTCTACCATTTAAAAGAGAGAGAATTCAAAATGACAACAAGATTTATAAAAGCATTTCTAAGTGTTTTTTTCTCCCTAAATTCATTGTATTTCAATAGGTTACATAAAGATTTTTAAAGTGGTTATGACCCTTTCAGTTTTGAATGCTATTATGAAACATGGACAGCGCACAACATTTATTTAAAAAATGGACAATTATGATTTTTTTTAAACAGGACTGCCCATTATGTTCTTACTACACACCAATTCCCTGTGTTTTTAAGTTTTTCTCCAAGAAATACCCTTTCTTTCTTCAACAGCTTTAGATTGAAGAATGGCATAATAAAATTTCATTTTTCATCAACTTACTAGTCTTAAGGTCAGTGAATCAATTTAAAAACATGATTGATTTTATAGTATTGGGCAAATTACATCTTCTGTCACTTCACAACCTTGTTAAGATGTATTTAAGACATGTTTGGAGGAAGCGTGCTTAATTATTCATTTACTTTTTTGTCACCATCCAAAGTACTTCTATTTTCAGATTCCAGTTATATGTCCAAAGAACAATATTCCAGTATTTTTTACAAGGATTTTTCAAAAATTCCTGAGTTTTCCCAGTTTTTCAGATGCGTGAAACCCGTAGTTTCCCTAATGGTGTTCGTTACACCAGCACTACTCCTGTTATTACAAAATGACCGTGACTGTCTTCTCTTCTTGAGCTTTTGTGAGGTTGCGTGGGAAACACAGGAGAACAAACTAACAGGTGCAACATCCCGGACACTTCCGGGCAGATCCTCGTGGCGACACCACAAAGGCATTGGCTGGCATGATGATGTTGGGAACTGATTTAGTCTGACTGGATACTGGACCTAATTCATAAATAAACAAAACATATTAAAACACAATAGTAAGGTGTGTAAAGAATCTGCTGAACATCTTGAACACTCTATGTTACAAATTCTCAGCAGATGGGCATTACATGTGACTTAGAGCCTCGGTGAGTGACGTTCCCTTTTTTTAATACGAAGAAAAGCTTGAAGAGAATATGTAAAATTATTCTAAAGCCAAATTGTGCGTTAGGATTGTTTTATAATTGTTAATATTGGGGATAAAATAACTATTAAAACTTATATATCATTTTCAAAATGTTACATTTCAAAAAAGATTAACATATTCTACCAGGTTAATTAGCCATCCAAACATGTATTATATACTTGGAATAGGTACAGGGAAAGTGGATAGAACTGATATTTCTTGTTGAAAGTGCCACTATAAAACTCTGCCATGTTGTATGCATAAAACTCAGTGTGTATTTAAATTTAATATCACAAATAGTTTTATAATTATTCAATATTGCCATGCCAATACTAAAAGCAGAGTTATTCTTGGTTGTTCAAGGTCGCGTTTTGATTGATGACAACAAATTAAAACATCAACTTTGGGAATGATTAAATTATGGACATTTATATTCAGTATCTAAACTTTTTTAGGGTGGAGGTGTAGATTAGTTGACACCAGTATCTCTATTATGGATAAAGCTCTAGCAAAATAAATCAGCATGTGGTTGGGCAGATAGATAGATTATATATTTATGATAAATCAGGGACTATAGTTTACAATTTTTCAGTTTTGAAGAAAAAATTATAGTTAAGATGTTTGTTGGTAACTACACAAAATCCTTTTACATGTCATAAGAGAGCATCAATTGTAACATCACTCATAGGGTAAGAATCACTGTGGGAAGACAATGTTGGATGGCATGACCAGCCGTGTCATATTTGAGAAGAATTTGGGACGGCAGAGACGACTGGTCGAGATGGATACCTGATCATCAAACAATCAGTAAAACTTTAGAACCTGAAATTAAATAATATGCACATAACCCAATTTATTCAAAATTTGATTTGGCTTTGAGAATATTTAATATATTTGTTTTGGAGTTTGCTTTAAAAAGTGGATTTTCGCACCTCCCTTAATAATCAGAGTGAAAGAGCTTATGATAAGAGTGATTAATACTGAATACCAACAGTAATAATTTGATATGTTAGGACGGGAGATAAATAATGTAATGTGAAGGAGTCTCAACTAATCTTGTTAGAATAGTGTTCCAAGATGCTACTTATTACTTCCTTAGTAATTAAAGACGGGAAAGATGCAGCACGGTAACTGAGTGGTGTGGATTAATATAATATTATGACAACCAGTTTTTATATGTCCAAAGAAATGGGAATACACCGAGCATAAATTCAATCACCTATTTAGCGTACCTAACCTCCCTTGGGCAAGGGTTTTCAAACTGCTTGATGGGGATGGTGATACGAGAGGGGAGGACCTGAGGCCCAAGATGGTGCGAGGAAACAAAGGTCGGTCTGCTAGGTAGGGGCAGCTGCCGTGTGATTTAGGGTGTTCTAGGGTGGAATGCGGAAAATC
The DNA here is from genome assembly GCA_039000515.1 of Timema cristinae. NCBI lineage: Eukaryota > Metazoa > Arthropoda > Insecta > Phasmatodea > Timematidae > Timema > Timema cristinae. The sequence goes on along the minus strand of JBCFYV010008785.1, from coordinate 15,054 downwards.
CGCAGTAAGAGACTGTCAGAAACGCTTAACAGGCAGCCGTACTGCCTGCACTGGTTGTGAGACCGTTTACTGCTTTGAGCGGTATCACCAGCACAGTTATGTGTTAGGACAGTGTTTGTTGGGTCGAGTGACTGAATTGACCTAGCGTTAGACAGGAGTTCAGTAGGTTTAGGAGGACACTTGTTCTCTACACCTCCCTGTCCTTATTACTATCTGTAATATAAACCTGTCTATCGAGTGTAAAATTTCATCATTCACTAAATAATACACTCCATTAAAACCACGAAATGTTATGTCTCATATTGTGACTAGTCCACCCCTTTAATCCTCCAATCCGTCCAGTGTGGGTGACGGTTATAGTATTTTAATATAAACACCAGTCCAAAAAATATTGATGTATGTTATTTCCCCCCCCAATGGGTATTTTTCTAAGAACGTTGCGCTGCAATTATGCCGATCTATGGAGATTCAGGACTACGTTTATGTTAAAAGGCAAACATTAGACATTGCTAGATATAATTGTTACTAATATTTTTTTTATTTATTATAATAAAGGAATTGATATAACTAATGAAAAAGTAGCATTAGACTACCTCAAGAGTAATTTGATGAAGAAAGCCCCACTTAGGGTAAAGAGGAAATATGGTGGTGGGGAAGATCCAATCACTCTCCGAAAACTTTTGACTTTGTATCTTCACACTCAAAACCACACACACTCCAGCGCCTTAGTTAAGCAGACCCAATAATCCATTAATATTTTTTGAGTACTGTCAAGCCCTCACTAGCAACAATATTCAACCCCCCACGCTGCCCAGAGGACAAACTTGTCACTCGCCATTACCTCAAGAATAATTGAGTATAACACACTATCAGGAATTCCAACAATAACACAAAAATAGCATTACAACCCCCCCGTCCACTGGTCCAGACAACAGTTCCATTCTGAGCCATCAGAGCCAATTTTCAGAATAGTGCCATTATAATAAAGGCCTATTCAGATAATAATAATAGCAAGCACAACATCCACCATGGTCCAATCGCAAATGTATCATAAACCTTTACAAAAGTACTCTACACTCACAATCTTGAAATCTAATGTTCTGTCCTAAGGTCTCTCTTTTCACATCACTCTACAATTAAATCTCCTTTGCCCTAGTTCAGGATGTTTTTTCCTATGCTTGAACTCTAAGATTGAAAATTTTTTCCAAAACAAATCCTTACACTACCAGATATCATGATCCATCATGTAACTGTTCATAGCCACTCTTCGACTGGAACCCCGTCACTACCCTTTCTGAATACCCTTTGGAATAGTTCATCACTTACCTCCTTTCCATAATGCGATCCGCTCTTCACAAAAGATAACATTCGGTGAAACAGAACGTCAACACCAACGAACAAAAAGTTATCAATGCACTAAAAAATACAACAATGATTTCATCATTCCACCAGCTGATAAGGGATCCAACCACAGTCATTCTTGGAATCATATTGACTACATCAACAGAGGCAGGAAGTCAGTATCCGACCAATCTTCTCTCAGACCATTCACAGAAGATCAACTGATGATCTACATAAGACAAAATTCACTCAAATTAATAAACCTTCCACAAAACTTGATTCTGGTGCTAACTATTGGTCTACACAGCACTCTTACTTAACATCCCTAATGTGCATGAATGTCACCCTACCACTTTTTTCCTGGTGTGAGCTGGTTTGGATGATTCTTCAATTCAACAAACTTTCGTTTTAGACAAACAATACTTACAGATAAAGGGCACTGCTATGGGTACAGGCATGGCTCCTTCATATGCAAATCTTTACAAGGGGGACTATTAGGGTGAACGCTTTCACACACTCTCAGCCCTAAACCTATTATGACTTCGCGATCATCAAGGAACATTTTCTACATATGACATCATTCCAAGTATCCTTGGACCATCTTTCTATAATCTCAACAATTTGCAGCCCCTTAAGCTTTCACCACGTAAATCACTGCTTAGTCTTACCTTCTGATGTGAATCTGTTCTTGAAAAAATAAAAAACCACAAATTCACACTACTGTATAATATAAAACCCAAACATTCTAACAACAATACCTCCACTACCACATAGCAGCCGCATCCTTCTTACACGCAAAGAAATGGTTAGTGGCTGGCGCTATTTCGCGCAGGTTTGGCTCCCCCAAGCCAAAAGGGGATATGTTCAGTAAACCCGATGATTTTACTGATTATTGTACAGGCAACTTCCACGCTTTCCCAAAGCAGAGGTTACCCCAAGCCTTTAATAGGACAACCAAAAATACTCCAGAGCACCTCTCTAGGGATGACTATGACTCCTCCAAAAAAAGTTGAGCACTTCCCCCCATCTTACTATCACAATACCATCTCTGGTCTACAACGTATCATCACCATCCTTAAAAGTGGTTACAGATTACTCAACAGGTTCACCCAGACCCAGAACTTTCTTAGTTAACCCCCAAGAGGTCACTTTTCAAATCGGCACCCAATTCCACAATATTCTAGTCCATCCCAAACTTCCTGACCACATAGTGAAATCCGATAAGAAAAACCACAGCCAAGGTTCATACCCCTGTGGTAGCACCGTTGCAAGCCATGTGGAATCCACCTACCAGCTTATATTCCTTCAACATGCACAAGTAACAAAATTGGAATTCCTTATCCCTGGTTATATTTGCATAACACATAACTTGATATATCAACTGCAGTTGAAATCATGTGATGCAGGGAAATTTTTATAGCGCCCTACTAAAGTTCTCTCAGTCAGCGATTCTCCACCCAATCTTACTCTATGAACACTCATAGCTTTGTCAAAACCACAACAGATTCCAGGACAAGCCTTGTACACATCCATGCACGGGTTTACCCACATCAGGACATTTCAAACACTGCTCTACCACCAACAATATTAAGAGATTTCTCCAAAAAGTGCAACAGTTCTCAACATTCACGTAGATATTGGGAACTGGCCCACCAATGGATTCCAAATCCAATATTCCACCAGGTCTCACAGAAGATAGTTTCTTTCTTCTCTTTCTTTCTATAGATTAACATTTTTCAAATAATAATAATTATAATAATAAATTATTATTATTATTTAAATTTTTATCTTCTTTTGTATCTATCAACTATTATTAATAAATACTAAACCATAGCCATTAATTTATCTTTTACCCCGAAAAACAGTTGGCGCAATGTGTTTCTAACAGTTTTTATTTTAAATTCAAATTGAGTATCTGTGTTGTGTTATCGAAGCCGCTTCTTTCTTCTTTGTGTTTGAAAAGGCAACCTTGCCGAAACTATTATTTAATTTGTACTAATATGTGCTGTCCGTGACTACTTTCTAAGTAAGATCAAGAAGGAAGAAATATGTCACATTTGAGCATAGTATTCTTCCCACTTGTTTCCTCTTTCCCTAGGTGGGCTTTCTTCATTAATTTACCCTTAGTAGTTTATTTTTCTTTTCTTTAGTTTTATCAATTCCTTTACTATAAAATTATTTAACCATTGGCCAACGTCATTTTAAAATTATTTTTTTTTAAAGATTCCCTCCCTTTAAGATTGTGTGCATTATCAAATTTATACTCTGTAGATATTTTATGTTCAATGAAAGTATTGGTATAAGCACAATATAATTGTATGTCCTACACATTGGCATTATATTGATCTCATTCAATTAACTAATTAACTTAGAACTACCACGGTGGGTATGAGCATAGTTGGATACAAGCTTCTCTGGGTATTTGTAGTTTGTGTCAAATCAATGATTGTTCATTTGCTATACTAATAAGAAACATGTAGTAGGCTGATTATTATCTATTGATGATTTGCATTGTAGTTTATTATTGATAATAATTGTTTTGCAATTGTAATGACCAGGGGATTTTGCTATTCCATTTTAGTTACTTTGCTGTTGATGGATGTAGATTGGTAGTGTGGATTCCATATGTGCTTCAACTGTTGGTTACCGCAGGGGGTATTATTCCTTTAGTAGTGTGTTTTCTCTATGGATTCCTTTCGGGTCTGGATAAGCTTAGGGCAGACTAGAAATATTGTGGAGATGGATTGTGGCCCGTTTGGAAGTGACCCTTGGGGATGAACTATGCATTTTTGGAGCAAGGTTTAAATTAGTTAGGAAACTTGTAGCCTCTTGTTAAGCATAGTATTTATTCAGTGTGGACCAGGATGTACTTTGTTGTAATAGGGATAGATGCCTCACATTGTATTGGAGGATCTTATTGTGGCGGTTGTTTACAATATTATATAAATCATGTTTTCTGAACACTAATCGTTTTTGGGTTCGTGTGGCAAGGCTGAATGGTTAGTTACTTTGTGTGTGATAGTGGCTCGTGTGATAGTGGATGGTTTTGTTGGTTATTGGTAGGTTTTATACATAAAGTGGTGGTTGAATTTGTTTGTTTTCAAGGAAGGAATTCAAATCAAGGACTATAATGTGACTTAAGTGTGGGGTTGTAGTTTAAGGGGCTGCAATATTTGAGATTATTTTGAAAGATGTCCGTGGAGCTTTCAGATTGAGGCCATATCATGAAAAATGTCGTATGTAATGATTGAGGGTTTTCGATTGGGCTGAGATTGTAAAAAAGCGGTTTATTCTATAGTAGTTTCTATGTAAAGATAGGTGTTTGGAGGGTCCCATGCGGGTAGCCATAGTTGTGCCCTCCTATCTATAGGTAGTGTTCGTCCAAGAAACAAAAATTGCTTGAAATTGAATGGATCAGTCTCAGCCAGCCTTACCAGGTAATAAAATGGATTTGGTTTGGATCACAGGAGGCTCTGCGCTATTAAGAAATGCTCCATGGTGACATTGAATGGTACACTGCTGTGAATTTTATTCACTAAGTTTGTTTATATTCTGTATGAATGAAGGAAGTTGTTATACAAAGGGCTGTAGGTGTGATTAACCTGTGATGAAATTCTCTCAATTTGCAGAGTTGCAAACCAGAAACAATTTGGGCGGCCAGGCTGCAGGATACAGTGTGGTAGTCTCTCTCCAAAGGAGTCTACTATGACCCTAAAATAAAAATGTGAAGACATCCCTATCACACAAAGTTACCATTCTGGTCCACACCAGACATAAAACGCCAATACTTAAAGGCTTATTGTTCCTAACTAGTTTCACCCAGATCCAAAACTTATTTGTTCATTCCCAAGTCACTTTCACGATTGCCCAATCTCCACTGAAGTAACCCATGTTACAAGCTCCATGTGGAATCCTCATACCACTTATTCTTCACATCAAAGTAACTAAATGAAATATATAATTGCTGGTCAAATGCTAAACAAAATACTTGCTATATAAAATACTGTGCAATAATGTGATGCAGAATATATAAGCCTTACTCTGACAGAAAATGAAACAATCATAGTCTCAAAAATAAACCATAAACTATCCAGACAAGCCTCTGTACCCATTCATGCTGGTACTCACACCAGGTCTTTCAAACCTGTCTACACCCACCAAAAAATTATTAAAAGCATTTTCAAACAGTGCAACAGTTTTCACAAAACTCATGCGGTGGAATCTGGTTCCCACCAATGGATCACCATAAATATTATGATTTATTTCTATTTGATTAGTTTTATTATTTTAGCCTTCAACCTTTCATTTTACTATTATCCTTCTCATTTTTCTCGTGGAAAATTTTATATTGTACACAGCCTAAAGATTTGAGAAATTCTTTTTTTTTTTTTACTCCTAAAACAGTAGTACCAGAGTGTTTTTTAATATTTATTTTTGCAATTAATTAATGTCCATATGTATATAACAATCAATTAGCCACTCTTGGTCTGTTTAAGTGAGTGTATGTGTGGGTGTGTATGTCTGAGCAGATTGTACCATTCAGATGCGTACTCGGCTAGATAAACCAGTTTGCACGGTAGATTTCATACTGGCATTGTTCATTAACTCCTTTCTTCATTTTATTAAAAGTATTAATTCTACGATTTTATTTGTATTTTAAATGTTACTAAAAACACGAAAACAAAACAAAACCTTTCTTTGACTGCGAGTAGTTGATGAATAGATGACATGTCAGTAGCTGCAAAATGTCTATGCCTCTTGTCCAGAACACGGATTATTAAGAATACTATTATTTTACTAGTTGATCTTTTATGTTACTCGTCTTCTTCCTAAATACACTAATTCTGTAGTAAATCTTAGCAAGACAAATGTCTTAGTATAGTCAAATTTGATCAAATTAAAGTTACAGATGAACAACCCTGAGGGTTTGCTTTGAACTTGAACCAACAATCGAGCATTGGTTGACCATCCCAACCAACGGCCTTCACAATAAGAAAACCCAGTTTGTTTCTTGGTGTCTGGTCGGATGTGAAGTGCGCTTGGAGAGCAGAGGTGCTAAAATGCAACTCCCGTTTATTTACATGGGTTTGTTTCCTAAAAATGTGCAATGTGTGGAGGATAGGAGATGACTGAGCTATGTGCGCTGCTCCTTGGTATGAACCACACCCTAGATTGGGGAATTTTACTAAATGACAGGCCTCAGGCTGGAAAACAGTTGATGTTAATTATTCTTTATTTTATACAAATTTCCATAATTATTTAAATCATTTATCCACTAGACCTCATCAATGAAAAACAAAATTTAGAGAAGGAAAATTTAAACATAATTTTTTCTTATCTATAAATACACCACTTTGGTTAGGTTGATTTTTTTTTTACAATTTTTATGCAAAAAAAAAGCATATTAGTTATTGACTTTTAATAACTGTTTTACAACTTTTATTTGGCAAAAAATCATTTTCATTTTTTTTCACAAAGCAGGGGTCTCTTAATAATAATTAACAATAATTTTCAGCATTGTGTTTTCCACATACATCTATTTTGTGATCTGTTCATATTAGAGTCAATTATTGTCCATATATGTAGAAAAAAACACAAGTACTTCTTGGAGATTCAAAATCCATAGAGAATATGGATAATCTGTTTATAGCCGCATTAAAGCATCTTTATGTTTTCTTTTAGAAAATAATCATAGTTTATGAGACCGGTATAATAATAATCGGAAGTGGACTTCAGTCAGAACAAGATAACATTATGCAGGGATGAGGGTTTGGTCGATTATACATCAACCTTGGAGTGAGGACCTTTCCCAGAGTGCTGGTGTTGCGTACAACATCCAAGGCTAGCTATCTCTCCTCCCATCCCCTCTACCGAGGCACGAGGGCCACGGACTCTGAGCCCATGGCTGTTTGTACCTCTGCTAAGTGAGTGGACTCCTCCAGTGCTAACACTCCTGCTTCAATGGCCAGCACTCCTTCAATCCCTTTCCTCTCCTCATGGTATGGCCTCCACCAACTACCAGTTCTTGGCCTACTATCCTTCTGACATCAAGCACCCTCAATGCATCAGCGCATTGACTAGACACACCCACGCGGACATCTCTCTCTTCATTTCTCAGAACTTCTCCCCTCTGCATCTCACCTGGTCAAGGAACAGTTACCATTAACAAAACTTGAGGCATCAGTCTCATTTAGTGGCGCAACCTGAGGGGAGGGGGAAAATTAGGGCAAATGGGATCAATCGACTCAACCCCACCCTCACCTCCAAGATCAAAATATTTTGTAGGAACTGTAAAAAATCTTCTGGCTTGAACTAGTAAATTTATGTACTGAAGATTTGTTGATTGAAAGCATTAATATATCTTTTTTTAGTTCTACTAGGAAACTAATTGAACAAAATTTTCAGCAAAGACACTTTAAATTCGCTTCTAGAGTCATTTAGCTTTCCAGAAAAGGTTGTCAAAATTTATTCTTTCTTGTTCCTTCTACCTAATAAAAACTACTAATAAAATAAGAATTTTTGAAAAAAATTATTAATCTTATAGAGGTGTGCGAAGTTCAATTTTTTAGGTTTGAAGAGATGTCGACGTCAACTATGGGATATATTCTTTTTCCGAAGCTGAATCGGAGTTTGATTATTTTTCTATTTTAAATTTGAGTAAAAATATTATGTTGACATTGTGTTATATTGATCTAACTCAAACTAAATATTACAATTGATTTTTTCTTTAACATAATATTAGTAGTAGTGCCAAATATTAAAAATGTTATATTCACTCTGGCCTTGGCATTAAATCTATAGTGTGTGTACAACCTGAATGAGTAGTAAGAAACCCCATGCTTTTGCTTTAATTACATTGGATTTTTTAGCATGGTGTTTTATAATATTTCACAAAACAGATAAAATTAAGAAAAAACAAGGTTAATGGGATCGTTCAAGAACAAAAACAATTTTATAGAAATAATATGAGTTTTAAGTTAATTCGGCGGTGGATTATAGGTTTGAGTGTCCACTGTTACAAAATAATATTCTTTTTTTGTATTTACCAATAAACAAGAAACTTTTGATTTTATAAATTTATTGTCAATCTTGCCACAATGAACTAAAAAAAAATTATGGTTCTGACTTTGAAAGAGCACTTTAACGATTTCCTCAAATAATAAGACTTTATGTTTGTAATTAATACTCATAAATTAATATATTCTGTATAAAATAACAAATTTTTTGTAGATATAATTATTTATTTTCAGTAAAATAGGCCTAATGTTATAGATTTCATCTAAATTACACAATTTTTGTTTTATATGTAGAGGCCCTACTCACAATGTGTATTTTTTTTTTAATTAAGGAATGTCATGTTCCTCGCACATTGTGATCTAATTATACTCGCAAGTCTGCCACTAGCCTATACACTACAGGGACTTTGAATTGAACATATGAATGCATGAGGTAAACAAGTGAGACCTGTGATTGTGAATTTTAAAGTATTACAAAAATATTTTCAATATTCAAGAAATATTCGAAAGGGTTTAATTAACACACTAGAAATAAAAAAAAAACTTTTATTATTTATTTTTAATCTACACTTTCAAGAGGAATAATATTCATTTCTGTTCGTACCAATCAATTTTGTGATCAAAAGAGGGTTTAGAGGTTTATTGTTATGACAGTCTTGAATATTAAAAGTGTATAAAGGAAATTTTATCAAGTATTCACCAAGAAACTAAACCATTACTTGTTTTAAAACTCCAAACGCAGTAAAATATAAGTGTATATAATCGAATAGACTTTCGAATAACTGCCGAAGCCAAAACATGTGGTTCGAAAATTGAATGCGAAGTACTATCAAATATTCGCTTCGGCTTAAATTTTTCGAAGCTTGACAACTCCTATACTCTTACATTATAAATTAGTACTTTGTTGTATCATAATGCCATGAACACCAGGTAATGAATAATTAAATAGGATTTATTTTCTTATTACAATTTAGCAATTACTCTGAATTTGATCTAAATAAGTGATATGAATTCAAATAGTTGCTTTTTTTTTTTTTCAATCTTTTTGTGTACTCTATTTTTTTTTTACCCTTTGCTTAATTTTCTTATGTCAAGTGGGGTTCAAATTTGGGGCCAAAATTTACCTCGGCTTTATTATTATTGTTGCTGTGATTCTGAATTCGGCTTAAGGCCCTGAATACCCTCCCTGGCGGGCGTATGAGCTTTCAGCTCCCTAAAATAGTTGGCGTTGTAACGTTATACAAAATGGTGGATTCTCAGCCCTCAGGTTGGCAGATAATACTGGTTTGTTTAAACAAATTGGGAGACCGGAGGGACCACGACGGTAATCTGTAAGGCAGCAAGCAACTTTTTTCAAAGATTGATGAGAGATAAGAAGTGTATGTGCCGGACCGTTAAAGTGTGTAGGCGACCAAGTTAGACTAAAGTGGGGGAGACATAACGTCAAAGATACTATCACCTCTTCGAGCAGAAAATAAATTAGCATTATTAATTCCTGTTCAGCTAGACGTCCTCTAACTGTAGTACCCACTTTTGAATTTAGAATCCTTTGATGCTAAGTTTAGTAAATGTTTTGTACCATTTTGCTACCCGTACCGTTTGAGTATTAGCTATCAAAGTGGTGGACCTCTAGTTAATGCGGTTGGTACACACTTTTGAATTTGAACTTTTTTTGTTGCAAAAGTTTTGTATCCGTACCCAGTTTGAGTATATTAGCATTTCAAAGTTGGAGACTCAAGGTTAATGCTGTTTTACTACTTTTTTTTTTGGGAATTTTTTTTGATCCCCAAAATTTTGTACTAATTTTTGTACCGTTTTCTCCCAAAAAAAAAAAGTTTTTGTACCCGTACCCTTTTGAGTAATTGCATATCAAAGTGGTTCCCCCTTTTCCCCCAGGTAAATGCGGGTTTTCCCCCCCTTTTTTTTTTTAAAAATTTTTTGATGAAAAAAAAATTTTTAAAAAGTTTTGTCCTTTTGTAACCCCAAAAAAGTTTTGTCCCCCACCCTTTTAGAAATTAGCATATCAAAAGGGGGGTCCCCGGGTTTTTTCTGTTTTTACCACTTTTAAAAATTTTTTTGCCAAATTTTTTTACTATTCGGTACCCTTTTTTTACCCCAAAAAAAATTTTTTGTACCCGTACCTTTTGGGGAAATTTTTCATATAAAAGTTCACTGCTCCGGGGTTTTGCTTTTTGTAACTTTTAAAAATTTTTTTAAAAAAAATATCTGGAAAGGGGGAGTGATAAATAATTTAAAGTAAACTTTTTTACAGAAAAAAATTTTTTTAAAAGGAAAAATTTTGAAAATTTTTTTTAAAAATTTTCACAAAATAGAAATAAATAACCTTTATGAGGAGTAGTGCTTACGATTTTGTGTACCAAATTTTTTGATTTTATTGGAAAGGGAAAAAAAAAAATAAAAAAAATTTAAAAGTGAAAAAAGGCCTGTGCTTTGGAAATTTTTTAAAATTTAAAAGGGAAGGAGGGAATAAAATTTTAAAAACGTTTCATTTCGAAGGGCTATAAAAATTTTTTAAATAAAATACTGTTTTTTTTTATTTGATATCACCACGTCATTTCCCCTTTTTTTTAAGCATATATGTAAATTTAATTGGGTGGTAAGGGGAAAGAAGCATTTGAGAGGGTTTTTACCACATTTTTATTTTGGAAGAGGGGAAACCCAAATTTGGGAAAAAACTACCCCAATAGCCTTTGACCAGGTTTGCCCCCCAATTTCCCCCCAATCGCGGGCCCCTTTAACACTAGTTTTAACCTTGAACCCCCAAACCCCTGAAGGGGGGTATTTTTTTTTTTAAATTTTCGGTTTTTCAGTTTTCAAACTCTATAGGTTTTTCACAATTTTCCGAAAAAAAATTTTTTTGGGGGAAAAAAAATTTTTTTCCAATTTGGGAGGTTTAAATTGAGTAATTTTCCCATTTGGGGTCGCCTGCAAAAAGGTAACCCAAACGGAGGCTGCCGTTTTTGGTTTTGGGAAAGATGGGGCCCAAAAATTTTTAAAATGGGGGTCCCCCTGGGGTTAGCCCCCAAAAAAAGGGCCCCCCAATTCTATCTCTTTTCTAGACTGAAGCGCTAAATTTTTCATTTAAAAATTTTTTCCTCATTTGTCCTAGAGGTTTTTTTTGGTTCCCTTTCAGCCCCAAAAACTTCCAAAGGAAATTGGGGGCAGGGGGGGTCGGGGACTTTTGTACTGAAGGGGGGGCCCTAAATCCTTGGGCCCAATTAAACAGGGGGGGGCGGCCCGGGTATTATTACTTATTACCCTTTCCCCCCCGGGGCCCCTGGGAAAAAAAAATTAAATTTAAATTTTAAAGGGGTTTTAAAAAGTATATTTCTTATATCGGCTTTATGTGTGGGCAAAATTTCTAAAAGGATGGGTAAAACTGGTGCGGAAAATTTAAACATCAAAAATTGCCTAGTTCGATTCCCTGTTAGGTTGAAATTACTTAGTTAGCGTGAAAAAATGGGCCCCAAGGGCCCCCCAAAAGATTTTGAATATAAAAAAATTGCGTTACAAGTTTTAGTAAAATTTACTTTCAGCAAAAAGTTTTTTTTAAAAAAAAAAAGTACTTAAAAAAATCAGAAAAATCGTGAAATTGTTTTAAAAAAAAATATTTTTTTGTATCTTTAATTTTGATTTTTTTCCCAAAAAGTGAATAAAAATTATCGTGTTTATCCTTTTTATTAAAATTTAGTAATACAGATACCTTTAAGCGCCATTTAAAAAGATCCCCTTAAAAAAAACCCCCCCCTTTTCTACAAGAAGTTAAAAAAACAATTTATCTTTGATTTTCTTTGTGCCCCTTTTTTAAAAAACTTGTTTTTACAAGGATATAAAAAAATATTTTGTTAAAAACTTCCCCCCCCAAAATTTATAAAACCAAAGGGGGTTTTTTTTGAAAAAAAAAGGTCAAAATTTTTTTTTAATTTTAAAAAAAGAATCCCCGTGGGAACTTATTTTTGGGGTTCGATAATTTCCCCAAAAAAAGAGCGCAAAAACTGCGGGGTTTTGAAACCCGGGTTAAATTAAAAAAAATCCATTTTAACACCCCCCCTAAAAAAAAAAATTAAACTTTTTTCAATCTTGACTCCCAAAAAAATTTGGTTCCCATTAAATTTTTTGAAAAAAATTTTTTTCCAAAACCCCAATAAGTAAAAAACCCCAGACAGTAAAAATAAAAACCCAAAGTAATAAAAAATTTTATGAAAGTCTCCAAATTCATTTGCCCCCAAATTTAAATTTAAAAAAAATATTTTTGTATGGCAGGAAATTTTTATTTTTTTTTTATTATAATATGGTTTAAAAAATTAAAAATTTTCAGTATTTTTTTTTCTTTAAAATTAACACTTTTTTTTTACAATTTAAATGCAAAAGAATGGAAAAATCAAGAAAAAATAAAAGAAAAGGGGAAAAATTTTTTTTTTTTACTGCCTCTTTTAAAAAAGGGGGTAAGTCAAAAAACTTTGTTTAGGAGGGGGTTTTGTGGTTTTTTTTTTAAAAAAAAATGTATCACTGGGAAAAATACTTCTTTGAAAAAAGTAGGGACCAAGTAAAATTTTTCAACAGAGGAAGACTTTTTTGAGTTTTTTTTGTTATGAAAATATTAAGATTTAAAAATTTTTTATATTTTTTTCCAAAATTTTTAAATTTTTGGGGGCTTTGGCCCTTCTTACCTAAAAAAGGGTTTTTAAAGTTTCTTTGATCAAGAAGGTCCAGAGATTATTTTAAAACCCCCATTGCCCCTTTCTTTCCCCGATACGCGGGTTTTCCCAAAAGGCCAAAATGATACTATTTTGTAAATGGGAAAATTGATAAACAACGGCCCTTTATCAGCAAAAAAACTAGTTGCAAAAGGGAAAAAAGTTGTTTTTTTAAAACCCCTGTATTTTGATTTGAGAGTCGTTGGGGAGTTTTTTAGAGCTCAAAATCGTCGTATTTTTAAAAGCAAACCCAAAAAAATTTTAAAAAAAAAGTTAAAAAGAAAAAAAAAAATTTTTTATTAAAAAGAATGTTATAAACAAACCCTTCTTAATTTTACAAAGAAAATAAAAAAACCCTTTTTAAAAATTTTTTTTTTCCCCTTTTTTAAAAAGCATTAAAATTTGGAAACTTTTTTAATGAAATTTTTTCAATAACAAATTTTTTACATGGTTTAAAAATTCCCCTAAAAATTTTTTAAAGAGCCCCAAAAAATGTTTAAAAAAAAAAAAAAAAAAGGTTTTAAATTTTTTAAAAATTTTTGTTCTAAATTTTTTTTTTTAAAAAAGTGCATTTAGGGTAGGCAGGGCCTTAAGTAGCGCAAAATTAAAACCCCATCATTGCCCCCTAAAAAAAAAAGGGTTTTTTTTTATGTAATAAAAAGGGAAATTTTTTGAGGCGGGAATTTAAAAAAGCGTTTTTGAAAAGGGATTCAGAATTTTTTTTAAAATTTTTTGATTGAAATTTTAGTAATTTGCGAATTTTACATTTTAAATTAAAACCAACTCCATTATAACTTGATTAAAAGCTTACTGTCAGGACTGTCAAAGACAACAGCTGGGGTCTTGCTCTATTTTGAAAGACATTTTTTTGACAGTTTCGAACCCCCGGCCCGAGAGCCCCGTTCCCCCCCCCCCCCCCTTTTACCAAAAATGCTGAGGGGTCCTTATCTCGGATCTCTGTTGGCCCCCCTGGGCCAAGATGTCTGGCAAAACCCGAAAAAAAATTGTTAAAAAATTTAAATTTTTTATGCCTTGTTTATTAAATGCAAAATACCCCTCATAGGATTTTCTAAAAATGTTGAAAATGAAAATTTTTTAAAATTATTGTTTCAATAGATTGTTCAAGGTGATGTTATTTCAAAGGGAAATTTTTAAAAAACTAAAGCCCCATGGGAAAAAGGGTTTTGGACGCAATAAAGCGAAAAGTAACCCTACAAGGTGGGGAATCGAAATACTTTTTCCTTTTGATAGTTTTAGATTTTTTTTTACAATGTTTTTGAAAGGGGAAATTTAAAATGAAAACGTTTTTTAGTTACACCCAAAAACCTCCTATAAAAACCAAAAAAACACCGCTTTTAAAAAAAAATTTATAAAACACAAAATTAAAAAGAAATTAAGAAAAAATTATGACCATGCTGTAATGTGATAGGTATTTTGCTGTAGTGTAAGTTAACTTTTTTGGCCCACAAAATTGTTTAAATATGCAGACAAATTTGACAAAGAATTTTAAAATTTAAAGCAAATATATAAAGTTTCAATAATAAATTTTTAAAATTTTTTAAAACAGTGTTTTTCAATATGTAAATAATACTTAAACACATAAAGGGAACATGTTTAAATTTTTTAAAAAGCACGATCAACACAATCCCTTGTATCTAAGGGAGAAGAAAAGGCATTTAAACCTTTTTTTTAAAAGGGCCCACTTTTCCCAAACCCTTTAGGTCAAAAATGAAATCGTTGTTAATAAAATAGCATGCTATAGATCATAATTTTAAAAAATATTTTTCTCGATGAATGGTTTTAAAACTCAGTTTTTAACAAAAACGCAAAATATTACTGGGGTGTTTTTACAGATTTTTTTTTAGTTTTCTTTTTTTGATTTTTTTTTGACCAGCACCAAATTTTTTTGACTTTTTCCTTGACCCCCGACAAATTTTCTTGACTTTTTTTCATACAAATATGGGTGAATTTTTTAAAAG
>JBCFYV010008746.1:0-25867 GCA_039000515.1 Timema cristinae | reverse complement strand
TGATGAAAAATACAAAGGTACGACATAAAGTTCGGAAATGATTCATCTTTCTTGCACAGGGTAATAAATCCATTGGTATTACCCACCATCGCAGGTGCCCCGTCAGTGGTGATCGCAGATAGCTTGTGCAGAGGCATATCTATTGATTTGGTATATGTTTTGAATGTGTTGTAGATATCTGCACCTGTTGTTCGTCCTTTCATTGGCAATATTTTCAATAGCTCTTCTTTTGTAGTGAGATCATTAAATACCATTCTTACCATAACTGCCAACTGTGCTTGGCCAGCTGTATCTGTTGACTCGTCAAATTGTAATGAGAACCATTCACATATTTCCAAGTCATTCTTTAGCTGAGTTTGCATGTCAGTTGAAATTGCATGTATTCTTCTTGTAATGGTGTTATCTGATAGCTGTAAGTCTTGGATCGCTGACATAATCTCACGATTATTAGAAAACCCCTCAAACAAGCAATCAGCTCCAGTCAGAAAGGCCTCTTTTAACAACTCCCCATTCAGGAATGGTTTTTTCTTCTTTGCGAGCAAGTGGGACATTTTGAAAGAAGCAATAGTGGCATTTTTATGTTTTACCATGGGTCTTGTGAAAACCAACTGCTGGGCAGTTAGGTTTGATTTTAGTTGATTTAATTTATTTTTTCTTAATTCAGATTTAAGTGGATAGCTAGTTTCAAAAGAGGCGTGATTAGTCTGGAAGTGACGTTCAACATTATGTTTTTTTAGCACTGAAATACTACTTCCACACAACAAGCAAACACATTTATCTTTAAAATTGACAAAACAATACGATTCTTCCCAGTCAGTATTAAAATTATATGTTCGTTTTCTTTTACTTGATACACTAATTTTGAATAAAAGTTGTAGTATTTAAAAAAAATAAGTATGAAAAACCAATAATATAATGTATGAGTATTTAACTAGAATAGAGCATGAACTACGATGAAATTGTCATGATTGGTTTACACTGCAAAGTAGCTACTAACTCCCGCCAGGCCAGGCTCAAAGGTCAGCCTCACCGCTAAACACACAGCCGGTCAACTGGTCAACGGCCGTGTTAAGTTTCCAACTAAAGGGTGTAGCAAAGGGGGTAAGAGGAGGAGGGTTCAACCCCCCAAGTTGAAAAAACAAAAAACAAATAAAAACTGCTTTATTTATGGTTTTAACAAGAACCAAATAACGACACATGGAAATATTTAACTACTCAACACCATTTTGGGACTTAGGTACATTTTTAAAATATATATATATTCTGTGTTTATTCAGGCATCAAAGCTGGGTAGACCCCTGTCAAGATATTTACAAAAAAGCAAAACCATTCAGCTTGAAACCATTAGAATGAGAGTTCAGAGTAAAAGTACACTTTGTAAATGAGCCAGCAAAGAAAGAAGAATGAAAGGGAGGTATTGGAAAGAGGAAGGCTTTCAGTCACCAACTTCTTGAGAAACAGCATAGCTGGAGATAAGCAAAGACTTGATTTTTGTCGGAAAAGTGACAGATTAAAATTATTAGTCAAGAACTTTTCAGCTGTAGCCAAAAAGTGGCGGGAAGACGCTAAAGGCTCGGCGGGCGCCATGGCGCCCGCGGGCACAGTGTTGGGGATCCCTGGTCTAACTAACTACCTAACATTGCACGTATTTCAAATTCACATACCATTTATATAAAAAGTATTAAATATACACATAATTTGAACAATCAAATTATTCCTCTCAAGCAATGTTTATAGAGTCCACTATGGAACAGTGTAAGCAATATTGTTATTTATGAGGAGAAATAGTTGCTGACAAGCAATGGAAATGCTATTGTTGCGATAACAACTACCATAAAAGGAGTGTCTGTCTAGTGCGAGAGGTCAGAGGTAGAAATGTCTTCAAGACCGAACATTTTGCCAAAGTTTGCAGGAGTAAACAATCCAAATTAGAGTGGGGCCATTATATTGTTTCAGTGTTCTTTGCTTCTATTCCAGCTTGTTTTTCGAAAGCTATTATATCGATTCGCTTGAATCATTCTACGTCACATGCTTTAATCGACAAGGGGAGCTCTGTCAGCTTTATATCTGAAAGAGTAGCTAGACGGTTAGATATCACTATTACTTCTAGTAGATAATTAACAGTTACTATTGCTCCCAGATCATTGAGTTTCTATGTCATAGGAGTCTATCAAGTAGATCTTTCATTTAAGGAGCACAACTTTCCTAAAGCTACTTTAAATGGCCTGCAAAATCTCTGTTCGGATATTATTCTTGCTCACAATTTATTAGGCTTTTATTCGTCTGCTGAAAAAAATGTAGTGGTTGAAGATCCCTAAGACGGTGCAGTTTAACCGTCGCTAAGGTAGAACCAGTGTGATTATTTCTGAATATCACTTTTAATTGTAAACCTATTTCTATAAAATATAATAGACATTCTGCATCTGACGCTAAATTCATTGAAAAAGAAAAAGATTGACTATTAATATAATATGTCATTGAATAGAGTTTTTCGCCTTGGAGGGCTCAGATCTTGGTTACTTAGACAAGGAATCACAAGTTTAGGGGAGTGGTTGACTTCACAAACAATAAAGCGTTACACGGAGCTTGAGGCTTACCCGTTGCCAAGTATCTATGGCAGAGTGAACAAAGTAACAATATATGAAGTGTACAACTCCATCAACTTGACAACTGTTTATCACCAGTGATAGCTGAAAGTAAGTGCATTGGTGTCCTGAGACAATTGATCAGGGTTCAATTCACATATGGAGGATATTGTTTTTAAATCAAATGTGATTTATTCATCTTTAGGTCTTGTACCCTAGATAAACTTTAATATGTAGACTAACTTTCTAATATTAAACTTAAATTCAAGCTTCTATGTCAATCTAGGGGAAACTATTCACGCTTTTAATTAGGAAGAAATTGTATTAAATATTGTACCATCTATTCTGTAGTCCAGCATGTAAAGTTGAAATCATATAAACATTCAAGTTTGCGCTCCTTTTCATATTGGGTGGATGGATTTTTTTTAAACCATCACCCTCGTCCGTTCTCACGCTCTTAAGTTACTTGAACATACATGCCATGTAGGCTCAAGGAATAAGTCCTAGTGCAAATGTCGCAAAACAAAGAACATAAAAAAGTAAATTACTAGGGATATTTATTTGATCTACACTCAAATATTCCAAGCCCAAGTATCAAGACCTAGCTACCTTAACTTTCAGTAAAATAGTATATTTGACTATTGACGTGGAGATAGTTAAGATTTTGCTTAATATAAATGTAAAGAAATACATGAAGTTAACATTGACCTAAAGGCCGTTTTATTATCAGAGTATAAAATAAGACTCATAGTTAAACAATATAATATTTAGTGATTGCGGACAATGTGCAGTAGTAGATAGGTTCAATAATACTCGTCAGGAAGCAACATATGTACTTAAGTATAAAAAGCAATATTAAATGAAAGCGAGCAACACGCATTTAGCTAAATTAGAGAATATTCATTAAAAAAGGAAACATCAGTCCAAGTGCAAGCAAATGTAAACGAAGATCTTAATGCTAACAATACGCAAATTAGATTATAAGCATGGATACAACCTATCACCTACACATTTGGGCTAAGCCGATTCAATCTTGAAAAAACTACGATTGTGGAAATAGTTAATGTTTCTAGAAAAGTCTGTACGGGTACGGTCGAACTGGTCCGACGGTCAAGACATTACAAAATGAATTTTCAAGCCCATACCGAAGGGTCTTGTCGAACTGGTCCGATGGTTGAAGGACCACCCAATTAGTAATTGTCAGTTGTTTAGAGTGGTATGCAGTGATGTTTTCAATGTTAAGTGAGAGAGGGTGTAAATGAGTGGTGCATGAAGGTTTTAAATATTCTAAGGCGGACAAGACACAAACGGGCCAAAAGTGGTGGGGTTCAAGAAGGAAAGGGTGTTCGGCGAATTTATTTACAGATGACGCAGGTGAACCTAACATAATCTAACCTAACCTCCATCCCCTCCCACCCCTTTGTAATAACCATCGGACCAGTTTGACAGTGACCCTTGCAATCCCTCGCACTAGCCATCGGACCAGTTGGACAAGACCCGTCTGTACACCTAGAGGTAATGTGTTTGCCTGTCAATTGAACCCCCCCAACCTCCCCATGCCGCACTGTTTACAATAAGGAATTTCCGAGTAAACCCTCCCCCTTCACTTCCCAACAACCGAAAGCTAAAAGGTTTGGCAACAGGTAACAGAGAGAGAGCGAAGATAAATATTTTCTCCATAATACCTGCAGATCCCTCAGCCATGAAATTAGGTGTAAATTGTCTTATGTTGTGTAGCAAGCAACAAAGTTGAAAGGATTAGGGGAGAGGGGAAGGGTGGCTGCGTGTGGAATGTAATTCACTCTGAAAGGGGTGTAGTATAGAAGGGGGAAGGAGTCGGTGTGTCGACTTCCATAACTACAGCAGCGCACCTCTGTTGAGGTGATAATACATGGAACAACTTGGAAGAGAAATTTGCAAAACCTCAAGAATTCCATCCGAATCTTAAGGGGGAACTCCCACCAAATATCTAAAATACTTGTACCACTAACCTCCTTAAATATGATGGTAGTTATTATTTAATAGATATGTAAATATTTCTCCTAATAAAATAATGGTTGTTTGTTACAACAAAATTGATTTGGTTTCTGTAAATCCAACCATTAAAAATATATAAAATATTGAACTTCAATGTTTTAAAATAATTTTTATGATTATTCTTCCATGATAACGCTCAAAATACTTTTTCAAAAATTTGAAGTCTCTGTTTCCAAAAAGATTGACTCTTTAGCTATTTCCTGAATAATTTAGATTAAAAAAAAAGATTTAAATGTGTGTTTTAATTAATAATTTGAACAAGGGTAGTATTTAAAAAAATTATATTTATTAATTAAAAATAAACTTAATAAAATATGAAAATAATTATTATTTCACCCCCTCCATAATTGAATACCTTTTCACCTGAACAGTTATTTGAACCACAACATCAAGTATTGTATTTTTTAAAAGAGAATATCGTGGTTTTTAAATTTGAGTCTACCAGCCGGTTGCTGTGTATGTCGTATGAAGCCATTAGAAAGTCAAATAAATTAAAATGTGGGTAAATCTATTAAAATGTTTTATTAATAATTATAATAGACCAAATTAAAACTACGTTTGATAAAAAAAAAATTACATTAACATTATTTACAAGGATTTTACTTACAATAATTTAAAATTAAGAAGAATTGTTTATTGGAAATGCACCAACATTCTTCTGACGAGGATGTAAAAAAAATGTGATAACTATAAAGGTGAAAACCAACCCCCAATGCGTTTGGCCAGGTATACTCTAATTCTTGTAGTAAGAACAGGCTTAGAAAATACAAATAAATACAATAAAAAAATGGTGGTCAAAGTTGATGGCATTTTACTTAATTATTTTTTATCGTAGACCTATTTATAATATATATCTAATGTTAAATATGTAAACCACATTACTTGAACTATGAATAAATCAATATAGTTTTATTAATGTTTGTGACAGTCATTTACTATTCTTACGATCAAAATTATAGTGTACTCAACCTAAAGACAAAATATAAAATATAATAAGAAAAATTTTACAATACTTTACAAAACAATTGTTAAAAAGTTAATACATTTCCATGTGTGTTTAGTTCCCAAAGTATTTACAAAGTCCAGTCAATTAGCGTTAATGGAAAGAAATATAAATAAAACCAATGACAAACTAAACACTTCTTTATTTATTAATAAACAAAATTCTTTGTAAAGTGTCTAATCTTAAAAATTATTTAAATTAAGTATTGGAAGTTAGTGATTAACTAATGTTGAAATGAAATATAACAATATAAGATTTCCTTAAATGATTGAGTAGTGTTATTTTTGGGGTTTCCTATTGTTTACAAGTATCAAACAACGGTATGTAAAAATGTAATTGAAAAAGTGCTTTTATAATAAAATTAACTAAATCTCATATCAAGTCACGTCAACGATATAAGTTAACACTAAAGATAAAATTGTAAAGGTAAATAATATGGATGCAATAGCTCTTTGTTACAATTGCATATAATTAAAGCCAGTATAGTTAGCTGAGACAGGGTTATTACAATTCCATCCAGGCCAAAAAAAACCACATGGGTTTTTATTCAAAATACCCACTAAAAACACAACAAAAAACTTATTATATTTTGAATACAAAGCAATTGTCTAATTTTTTAAAGTAGATAGTCTATTTTCCATTTAATATTTAAAATATGATTAATTACCTTAAATAAAAATGAGATAGATTGGAACTGGAATTAAACATACTGACATAGAACAAGATCAAACTAATGGTATTGAATATTTTAAATATTACAAATACAATTTAAATTTAAAACATTCTTTTATAAGAACCAAATTTTACTAACATCATTGCATGAAAGTTTTATTTTGAATTTTGTTAACCAGTGTATATTATTTTAATTCCTTAAAACCAATTGATTTATAAATTATAATATTATGGCTAGGCGTGGACGTTATTTTCTTTGTAAAGTAACAGTCTAGGCACTAATTAATATGTTAGAATGATTGGTTGGATCAGATAACATACATAATATCTTTAATCGCACCACAACCAATCCAATAAAACCAAATATAGCCCAACTTCTTTTCAAGACTGAGCTAAGAGCTATTAATTGAGAATAGAATAGTTTGAATTTCTACAAAGTTAAACAATTAAAAATGACAATTCTAGAATCATACTTGTGTGTGTGTGTGTGTGTGATATTTGAACACACATACACATATACAAGGACACTGCAACACCCTCCACTGTCCCTGTAGGAAAGGTCCCTAAAACTACGGGATAGGGGGGATGTGCGTACATATTATAAACAACAACAGATTAAAGAGCAAAGTTTTAAATCAGGAATATTTTATTTATCTCCAAGAAACAAATAGACAAAGGATAATGGCCTTAATTCAAAAGCTTCCTAGTAACTACTACTGCAAAAGAAAACATTGCATCATAAAAATGTAACTTCTTAAAGGTAACTGATATACCTTCTACCGAAACGTATTTTGCTATTTACTGTTCTCAAAAACATGACTTAAGGTCTTTCGTATTATGTTACAAAATAAGAGTATAAATATAAATATTCTAAAATGATCCAATGAATAAAAGTAATAATTTTAACGAACAATTATACTGAGTGAAATCTCGTGTCCTTCAAATTACTCTAATTCAAAGTTTACATTTGTAAAAAAAAGGACACAGATTTAAACGCAAGAAATAGCGTTTACCAACTAACAGTTTACTTAACATCAGGAAACGTAACCATTAACCGTTACTGCACAAAACAATTGCATACTTGATATTTATTTATATCGAACAAACAATAGGAAACGTAACCATTAACCGTTACTGCACAAAACAATTGCATACTTGATATTTATTTATATCGAACAAACAATAGGAAACGTAACCATTAACCGTTACTGCACAAAACAATTGCATACTTGATATTTATTTATATCGAACAAATTATATTTATATAAAAAAGGTCTATCTCCCTAGATGCAAACATAAGATTTATCCTATACATTTAGTCAAATCAAATCAAATGGAAATATCTACAAGGTGTTGACTATTAACTTTAACTATTTACAACGCAGATCAATCCTACTTGACTCTTAAACAAGATTAGAAGCGTAACAAATAAGTTAATGCCAGACGCAATTGCCCCATTGCGTCGACTCGAAAACATGACAATTTACATTATGGGTTTCTTTCCCAAACACGCAAAATACCCTACAAAACAAGTTATAATATTAAATGCAATGTTACTGCCAGGTCCAACCCCCATGACCCCATACATGTAATGCAATAAAAATTAGTTTATTTAAATCAAACGTATGTTACTCCCAGGTCCCTCCTTCATGACCGCAGTTCAAGTTATATTTATATAAATGAGTTTAATAATATCAAATGGTCGGAACTCCCAGGTCCCTCCTCCATGACCCCAGTTCAAGAAATGCTATATTTATATAAATGAGTTTAATAATATCAAACGGTTGGAACTCCCAGGTCCCTCCTCCATGACCCCAGTTCAAGAAATGCTATATTTATATAAATGAGTTTAATAATATCAAACGGTCGGAACTCCCAGGTCCCTCCTCCATGACCCCAGTTCAAGAAATGCTATATTTATATAAATGAGTTTAATAATATCAAACGGTCGGAACTCCCAGGTCCCTCCTCCATGACCCCAGTTCAAGAAATGCTATATTTATATAAATGAGTTTAATAATATCAAACGGTTGGAACTCCCAGGTCCCTCCTCCATGACCCCAGTTCAAGAAATGCTATATTTATATAAAATTTACATTCGCTTATATATATTCCTTCTGAACCTAGAAAACAAAACAAGGGGAGGAAAGTTTACATTCAAGCCAGTCACGTAATACACAGGCATTACGTCATTATGCAGTAGTTTCTTCTTTCTTCGTGATTTCTGATTGGACATCAGCCGTCGCATTGCAGTAAACTAAGAATATTTGAAGTTATCTTTCTTGAAAGCCGTTGGAACCGTCTGTTGCTAGGTGAGAGTTGCCATAATCTTCCTCCAGGGGGCAACACAGGGCAGATATGAATTGTCGCCTTGACCCTCGGGAACGTCGTTCAGTTATAATATGTTTTTCTCGGGCCGGTTACAACTTTGAACATTACTCGCCGTCGTCCACGATCCAACCCGGCCGCTTTGACTTGGTAGTACTCTAGTGATGTCAGATTGGAGATCCGAAGGTACGTGAAGAACATTTCGTTTAGCAGAAAGACAATATTGGATAATTTAAGAACGTTTATTTGATGTGTGATGGTTGGGCTGCATTGGGCTATAATAGTGAATAGTACTATTATAGGTTACTTCGGTGTTATTTAGGAGCGGGTAGTATGCTATACGCGATTAAGCGTGTAGAATCAGGTTGGTTGGGGTAGCAATTGTACAATACGAAGATTGTATTGTTACAACACAAACATGTTTGGTTTGTGATCTTCCTCCTGCCCACAATTTATAAGCGAGGGGTGCCCAAATTAATGTATATACTCAATCGAGTTCGGTAAATTTCAGCTTTATACAATTAATATAAAGATTTAAACAAAACTCATCAAATTAGGCATTTCTTTACTCGTAACACAATACTTTAAAATTAGCAGGATCAATCTTGCTTGAAGTGTTTAGAGGTTTGAAAAAATAAATAAATGGTACAGTGCACCTCACAGACATTCCCTTATGGGTTACAGACGACAAATTATGAAAATTTGTTTCCTAATTGTAATATACAATGGAAGTAAACCAACTCTTGGTTAGTTACTAAATGAGAAAGTATATAAGATTGTGTCGTACTCTACATTTTAATTGACGTGAAAATGTTTATAAAGTGATAGTTTTCCATTAATTTATCACAAAAAAAATACTGTCAAAAGTGTTTCTAAGCAAAAACAAAATAATCAGTTATTTTAATAGCTATAATGTAGTTCTGATAATTTATAAATGACATCCAATTAACATAGAAAATTTGAGTATTTTCTCAAATTAAAGCTATACCACCAAAAAAAGACTATAGCAGAATTTCTCTGTTGGTTCTTCCTTGGGTATTATATACTCGTGTGTGTATACATATATATATATAATACCCAATATATGTATATATAGATCAGTGGCACACCCAATAGAGGGAAAACTGGGAGTTGGTCTCCCCAAAGACTCAATACTAGTTTAATAAATATATTAATTATGTGATTGTTAAAATAAAGAGTATTAAAGATGTGTCGAGTGCATAAGATACCTTTTAAAACCAGGTTTACAATTTATATTTCAAAAGAGATAAATGATCTACACATTAAAATAACCCGTGAATTTCCTATTTAAAAAAAACAAATTCATACTATATTCGATATATTGTATGCAAGGCCAGATAAATATTGAATAAAAACTACATTATTTACTGTTTAAAAATAACAAAAATAAATAAAAGGAACGATTTATATCTACTAGTATTGTGATTGTCAAAACAATCTAACTCGAAATTTCGATAAATATCAACACTTCATGACCCCCCGAAATCAAAAACATGGTTTCCACAATGCCGTTTGTCTGTCCGTCTGACTGTCCGTCACTTTTCCCTTAGTACCCCTTTTATATAACTAAACCTTATTTTTAACTTATTACATAACCCTTAAAAATTAATTTTATTTTATTTTTACCCTTTTTAATCTTTTTAGTTACCCTAAACTATTCTCCCGGGCAAATATGTGCTTCATGCTAGTAATATATAAAGAACAAAAGTGAGTTTAGGTGTATGTTCAGAAAACACTTGATCTCGGGTCCGGGGTCTCGGATCTGGGGTCTCGAACCCCGAATTGTCAGTGGCACCCGTCATTGGATCCCTTGGCACATGTCATTTTAGAAACAGATTATGGGAAGGTCTGGATTTGATCCCTCAGCAAGTTATTTTATTTAATTTATTTATTTTTGGGGTAAATTTTCATTAATCGTTTTCCACTTCCAAATCAGGAAAAATGAGATAAATTCTCTTTATTCAGCCTAGACATGTAGAACGCTGGGAGATTCTGTGAGTATTATACGTTTTAATAAATTTGATAAACATATCCACGCCACTTATTTATTATAGATTCCTTCATCAGCACCAAGTCTATTAAGGAAGGTTTTCCTATGGACTTTCCATTCTCCCTCCATGCAAATATAGGTACATTTCCTATCATTTTTGGCTTAAGAATTAAGTGACTAATATTATTTGTGTGTGTGTGTGAATGTTATTTACTATGTCAACAAAATACAGTTTCGAGCATTAAATTCCTGGACCACCTTGACAGTTATTCAAAAAGTGTTGATATCATCGTGTGAAGAAAATTAAAGTTATAAATTATTTTATCAAAACTTCATACCAAAATCGACCTTTGTGAACAAGGAATAATTAACTATTTTCGTAGAGATGTGTATAGATCGTTTTCATTCACAACTCTATTAAACTGAGGGTATTTTCCCTACATTATTTCAAACTCTCCCTCCACCCAAATGTGGGTACTATTGTGATCCTGGGAAGGGTCTATGATCCAATAGCCCCTCTCTCTCTCAATACGTCTAACATGTTATAATACTACCTCTATCCGTATACTGCCTAGGACGGGGGAGATTGAGGTTCGAATCTCGGTTGGATAAACTGAGGTGGATTTCCTCAAATGATTTTCCATTCTCCCTCCACGCAAATGCGGGCTCACTTCCTCTAAATTCAAGATTATCCTCGCCAGGGATGTTGTTATAATAAGAGGTAAATGCTCTAGATACTCCATTCAGAAGGAGAGTATTGAGGAGAAAAAAGTTGGTAAAGGCGTATCAAAAACAACTCTCAAAAAGAAAATTAAGCATGGTCATTATAAAAAGTGTTTATAGCAGGGGATTTTACACTACGCCAATATGTCCATGATAAGATGTGAGAAACATCAATTGTACAGTATCTCTTTGAATAAACTTGCACTTTCACCAGGAGATGACAAACGCTATATTTTAGATAATGGATGCGACACTCTTGCATACGGTCACTACAAAATAAGACATTTGTGCTCACCAATGGAGACATAAAAAATAAATCTACCATTTATATTTAAGTATATTGAAAAGTAACTTTGTATATTAACCTTTGTAATAAATGTTTTATTATGTAAAAAAGCTCGAGTGCTTGTGAGTATCATAGCCTTTATGTGCAGTTAATTGTTAATTTTATAACCTTTGTGATTGGTGTTCTAGAAAAGACCAAGTGACCAACGTAGACATTTTTGGGAAAGATAAGAGTTAATATGTGAGATGTCGCTAGTGTGTCAGTCGTTTGGTTGTTTGCTGTTGAATACAAAGGGAGAATAAATGTAGGCTCTTATCTTCTTTAAATTGGCCCAAACAGGTCTAAACTACGATGGTAGGAGGGCCGGGTTTTTAGGATGGGACTTATTTGAGTTTTTGATTTTCGCATATTGTGGGAGGTTCTTGATTATATTGATAAGGGATTGGTTCTTGAAACTTGTTTGTTCGTTAAAAATAATATTGTGATGAAGAGTAGCATTATAAATATGGAGGTTTTCAGCGATACTCATTTTTGGACCTTTGGTGGAAGGTTGAAAAAGTGTCATGCATTTGTTAATGGGTGTTGGTTGATGAGCTGAGGTTTTCAGGTATTCAGACAATTTATATTTTATTCTATTCTATTTAAAGTCACTTAAGTGCTCAGCATAACGCATAGAAAGTGCCCCTCCAATATTATGTTGAGAAGAAATACATATTCTGTAATCACAAAATTATTTTGCTCGCGGTTGATACGGGCTTCATACATACGTTTTTCTAATCAATAGTTAGGTAATCAACTTTGAACACATTATTTTAGGCTAAATCCTAACGATTGTCAAGTAGAGCATTATCTAATTGCTGTCAGAATCCCCTATTCATACGTCAAGTCATGTGATATACAGTACATCATTGTTATTAGTGGAGCAATAATACTCGAGGTTTAGGTTTAAGGTTTAGTTTAATAGAGACTAATTACATACATTTTCAAGGGTTAGAAGATTACAAATGCCAACATTATAGTTTTAAAATGTAAGTTTAAGCCTATTTACACATAAAAGAAGAAATAGAAACTGAAGGATGCAGGGAAAAATTTCCAAAAAAAACCCGCTGCTAATACTCGAGGGAAAAAGAGAAACGCTAAACGATTTTAGCTGTCGCAAACAAGGAAAAGGTTTTGAATAACAACTTGTAATTACCGGTAGTCAAAATAGTTTACAACGTGGAGTATATATATATATAGGGTAATTTACTCGAGGTAGTATATATATTAGAATCTGGACAACACAACGGTTAATAAGAATTAGCTCTTGCTCGTTTAGCGTCGTTTAATCAAGCTAAGACCGGTGAGTTTGAAACTTATTTTTTAGTTTTTTTATTAGCTAAACTGATACCTATAAACTTACTTACACCTATAGAACTCCCTGATATATATTCAGACACCCGCTTCGGTGGCGTAATTAGCTAACGCGCTGTCCGTAGCTAGGCCAGGCTGCTGAGGGATCGAGGTTCGAATCTCTGTCGGGTGTACTGGGGGTGGTTTTCCACACAAACGCGGGTTCACTTCCTAACCCATTAGAGTGATTGGTACTTAAGCGTATAAACCGAACGGGTAGTAAGACGTGGTGCTATTATTATTATTACTATATGTTATTGATCAGATTGATTTATTTGTTTTTCAGTTTCAAAATGGCGTACTCACTAGAGGACTTGGCGTTCCACATCCCGGTGAGGAACTTTAAACGGAATCATCTTAATCGCGGACATAATTACTTCGATTGTTCGGACTTTAAAAGTGAACCGCGTCGCGGCTGTTATTGTAACTTAGACATACATCATTTTAAAACATGTCCTTTTGATGTAGTTACTCTTTATGAATATTCTGACGGTGATAAGATATTTGAGTTAACTCGACTAGAACGACCAAATAAGATAGCACGTGTTCTTTGTGATCGTTTACCACACGGATCAGAATACTTTGTACGTTCGACTCACGTATGTGATTATAGTTGTTTTATGGGCAGTACTCGTAAATTATGTCCCGAATTTACATATTGTTGTATGGTTGTATGTGATTGGTACAATCAATATATTAATTGGAAACAAGATTGGGAAGCTATAGCTACGGAAGGTGATGCATGTGCGTCTTTATATTGTAAAGAAGTAATAGCTGATTTCTTCGAGGGCGAAGAGATTCCTGTACCGTTACCATTACCGTGTGACGAACCAGCAGAAAACTTCACCGACGCAGCTTGTTCTTCCGGCGTCGACCGTGGACAATGAGTGATTCGAACGCTGTTCGACTCCCGTACAGGTTCAAGCTACAGAATATATACCTATTATTAAAAGGAAACGTAGAAATAATAACTTTTTTTTTTTACTAATATTAGAATAAACTTTAAATTACCCTTAGAATGGAGTTAATCTCGGTTTCTAAATACCAATTCAAACTTTTTTTTTAAATAATACTATAGATATTCAAACTTGTAAGAGCAAGGGCTACTTCTTATTAACCGTTGTGTTGTCCAGGTAAATACAATAAACAGTGGTTTACTGTTGAAAATTCAAATTGTTTTGAAAATTGTTTTAAAGATTTTTCTTGAAATGTATATTTGGTGAGTGTTTTATATGGACATGACAAATAAAGATGTATACTTGTTTTTTTTTTTTATTATTGAATTCAGTTTTGGGCTATTTATTGAAAACTGTTTTTATTAAATATGAATATTTTAAGATATGGCTTTAACGAGTGTGTTATAAATTGATATCTGGAGACATTTTACGTTATAAATGTATTTAGGGGTAGTTTACTTAATACAAATAGACAATTTGAATTGTTTTTAAAATGACTTTAAAAATTGACTTCAAAATAGGAATATAGGAATAGATTTTCATGATAAATAAGAATACGTTTTAATTTTTACATATAATAAATAATTTTAGAATAGTTTACAAATAATACATTTTTGGATATTTAAATTTGGTTAAATTTAGTTGAACAATTTGGTCTAAAATGTATATTTATTTAAAGACGGATTAATGTGATTAACAAGATGTGTGTTTGTATTTAAAGGAAAAGATACTTAAGGTTGATTTACTCAAAACCTATTTTTGAAAATTATCTTCAAAGCCATAACACACAATATGAAATAATTTGTGCCATTGCGTTGTACAATAACGTGAAAGCCAATAATGATATAGAAAATAAACGGTTATAAACAAATGTAATAATGAAATTCACTTTGTTGTATCATTTATAATTGAAACCTATATCCTCATATACGCCGCATCAGCAAGGGACGCTTTGTTGTCTATTCATCTTCAGATGATAGATCAGTGCTATCGTGTAAACATCCGTGCACATCACCAATGAGCATAACTAATAATATAATAATTGTCTTATATTATCAATCTGTTAGTTCAAGGTTTGACTATGCTCTGTCTATGTGTCGACAGCAATCTTTGGCTTTGGCGAGTCTGTAGCTTTGCAGTGTGATGCCCAAAGGCTCCATTCCGCTTCTAAAAATCTCTGCTGCTGTGCTGCATATCATCCTTGTAAAACTCCAAAACCAGTAACAAGTCGCTAAATTTTTTGTTGACAGCGTTTACTGGGATTAAATAGTCAAGTCCACTTAATAGATCCCTATGGTTTGAAAATCTCCCTTTCAATGAAGCTAATATCTCATCCAAATAAGGATAGAACACAATCCGTCGGTAGTATTCTTCTGGGGTTTCGGCTTCAACATTTGCTCTGTACCTCTGAGTGCTTACTGGTCTTGGTCCTTTTATAGGAACTTCTAATTTATGAGATATGTATCCAGCTTTTGTAAACAGTTTTTTAAATTATTCTTTTCCACTTTTACTCACGTCGGCAAAAAACCTTTCTGTCATACTAATTTTAACCAAAGCTGAACTTATATCTACAGATTCTTTTTGTAGTTATTTTGATGTTATGTATGTCATGAATAGAATTTTTGACATAACAGTAAGAGTGATGATAGATTCACACTTAATTAAACATGTGTGAAGAGAATTATATTTTCCATTTGCCTCTGCTACGTTGCTCATAATAGTTTCCAATGCTTCAATGATACACTCTAAACATTCATGGAATACTGAAACAGCATCGTGTCTCTCCTCCCATCTTGTTTCACAGTATTTGTGGAGGACAGTATTTCCCTTTCCTGCTGCCACTAAAATATCTTTCAAAGCTTTGGCACGTTTTGCTGAAGCCCTAAAAAAAAATTGCCGACTTCTTGCATTCGCAATTGTTTCTCTACAATATCAGGTATTTTGACAGCGTCACTTAAACACAGATTTAGGCAATGAGATGAGCAGTGAGTACATATTATTAATATGGTTGTATTGACAACCCTGCAAAGTTTGTGTTATGTTGGCTATCTCTATATCTTACTGCTAGTAGTTTGTTGGTCTGATTACTGGTTAGTTGCTTCTGTCATACATTATATTAAATACACTGTTTACACTATGTAAATGCGTGTGTGATTTCGTTTCATGGCTTATTAATCCTAATAGGTTATGGGTCCAGAGAGTATCAAGTGTTTATTAATATTTGTAATTGTATGATTCGTGGAAAACGGTGTAACGGTGACCAAAGTTTTTAATCAAGTTCAACATGGCGGTGGCATCTGTATCCTATACGCATCCAGGATTAAAGCCTTTTGATGGTAGTGGTTTTGAAAACTGGTTATATCGTCTGAAGAGGCTTTTGGAAAGGAATGCCGTGCTAGAAATGCTGACTGTTGATCCACCGGATGTATTGGAGGAGTCAAAAGTTAAAGACAACTTTTTGATGAAAGACGCTAAGGCCAAGGATTTGATTGTGCAATGCGTGGCTGATAATGTTTTAGAACAAATAAAAAATGCAAGTACTGCTAAAGTAATGATTACGTCTTTGAAGTATACATATGTTAAAATGGGCATAATGAATCGTATTGAGCTTCAGAAAAAAATTAAGAGACATGTATTTTGAAGGTAAATCAAGCTTGAATGAATTTATCATCGAATTTGATATAACAGTAGATGAATTGAGGTATTCTGGAGGTACTGTTGAAGAACAAGAGAGTATTACTCAACTGTTGGCAGCTATGCCTGAGCGGTATTTACCAGTTGTGACTTCTATTGACATTTTATTTACGTCTAATACAAGTGCAGTTACGTTAGACTTTGTAAAAAATAAGCTATTATCAGAAGAACGTAATTTATAAAATCGTAGTTCAAGTGTTTCAAGTGCACAATGCCATGCTTTTATAGGGCATAATAAGTTTAAAAAGAATCGTGCAAATACGTTTGGTAAACGGAGTGATAATTTGTGGAAACCAAATAGGGTGATGCAACCTAAATTATTTACCGGTAAGTGCTATATCTGTAATCAGAAAGGACACATGCGTTCACAATGTCCAAATAGAAACAATTTTGCTGGAAATTGAGGAAAAGAAGTTTCATTTTTGGTATCAGACTCTGATGGTAACACTGAGTTAAGTTGTGGAAAGTCAAATAATCATAATAGTATTAATTTTGTTGTTGACAGTGGGGCAACAAACCATCTAATTCAAGCTGAATATGCAAAGTATTTATTTGATGTTTAGGAAATTTCTTCACGAATTAGTGTGGCTAAAGTTGGTGAAATAGTTAACTCTGATCGATGTGGTAATCTACGTTTGTTAACTAGCAACGGTATTGGTGTAACAATGCATAAGGTGTTTGCGTGTGACAGTTTGTCCCATAACCTGCTCTCTGTTAAAAGGCTCGAAGAAAATAACTTAAAGGTTATTTTTCATAATAAATGTGTGACTATTCTGAAGAATGACAAACTTGTTCTGAAAGGGAATCTTATAGACAATCTGTATTTTGTCACTATGAATTTGATTTCAAGTGAAGTAAATCTTGTGGATAATTCTTCAGACTTGTGGCACAGAAGGATGGGACATTCGTCTAAGTTTCCTTGTAGTAAGTTATGTGAGGCTTGTCTTGAGGGTAAACAAACAAGAGCACCATTTTGGAAATGTGTACCAGAAGAAAAAAAAGAAAAAATAATCTTGCAATTTGTTTCATCATATGTGTTTGGCAAAATAACCCCAACTACACATGACAGTAAAAACTATTTTGTTTCATTTATTGATCATTTTAGTCATTTTACAGTTATTTATTTACATGAGAGGAAAAGTGAAGTTGAAGAATTCTTCAGAAAGTACATTGCTATGGTTGAAGCTAAATTTAATAGAAGAATTGATAAATTGCGTTGTGATAATGGTGGGGAATATATTTCCAGTGACTTTTAAAACTTGTGTGAAGCTAAAGATATTAATGTAATGTACATTATTCCAAGAAATCCAGAACAAAATTCAGTAAGTGAACGCCTCAATAGAACTATTTTAGGTAAAGCTAGGTGCCTAATATTTGGCTCAGGTTTAGATAAAGACATGTGGGGAGAAGCAGTTGTAACAGCTGTTTATTTGATTAATAGAACTACTACATCTGTGTTACATGGAGACGTAACCCCTGCAGGAAAATGGTATGGTTATAAGCCTGATTTGAGTAAAATTGGAGTTTTTGGTTGCACAGCTTATGCACACATTCCCAAAGAAGATCGTTCCGGGAAATTAAACGCTCGTTCAAGGAAATTAATTATGATAGGGTATTGTCATAATGGCTATCGAGTGTGGGATCCTGTGGGTAAAAGGGTTGCCACTGCTCGATCTATCGTCTTTGATGAGAGCAAGATTGTAACTAAAGATGTTATGAAAATCATGACTCGGAAAATTCAGATGTAGAAGAGTATATCCAAGATCAAATGGATTTGAAGACAAAAGGACCTGATCCTGATAACTCTGATAATAAAATGGGGATTTTCCTAAAGTTCCTGAAAGAAGACACAGTAAAAGAGTGAGTAAAATGCTAAAAACATCTTGAAGATTATTAAGTCGGGATGGCTATGGCTCTCAGTGCTGGTTATCTTCCATTTGAAACTCCTAGGTCCTATCTAGATGCTGTTAAACAAGATGATGGTTGGAAGGAGGCTATTGAAAGGGAGTTAGAGTCTCTTAAGAGCAATAATACATGGGAATTGGTACAGCCTCCACCTGATGTATCCATAATTGAATCTCGATGGGTGTTTACTGAGAAGACAATTGATGGTGTAGCTCAGAAGAAAGCCCGCTTGGTAGCTAAAGGTTACCAGCAACCTACTTTGGAGGAGGAAGATGTTTATTCTCCGGTAGCTCGGTTGGTGACACTTAGAAAACTATTGGCTGTTGCTTTTCAGCGTGACTTATTCATTCATCAAGTAGATGTAAAATCTGTTTTTATAAAAAGTGAATTTAAAGAAGTTGTGTATCTTTACCTTCCTGATGGCTTACACATAAAAAAGGGTGAAGTATGTAAAGTGGTGAAAGCCCTATACGGTTTGAGACAAAGCCCAAAGTGCTGGAACGACAGTGTTAACCGATTGTTGAGTGAGTTAAATTTCCAAAGATCCAAGGTTGATCCATGCTTATACTTTAATGATTCTACATATATTTTGATTTGGGTTGATCATTTTATTATTTTCTCAAGCTCAATTGATGATGTTAATAGTGTAAAGGGTAAGTTAATGATTTTTCTTGACATTAGGGATTCAAAATCTGATGGCAGATTGGTATTTTTAGGTCTTGAAATTGAAAAGAGAAAGGATAATATATTAATTAATCAAAAGAATCTTATTTGCAAAATTGTAAATCATTTTAGGATGAATTATAGTAAAATTTCAAAAATTCCAGTACAACCAAAATTTAATTTACAAAAGGTCTCAGAGGGAAAATGTTATACAGTGCCATATAAAGAATTGATTGGTAGTTTAATGTATTTGATGCTAGGGTCAAGGCCAGATCTTTGTTTTGCAGTATCTTATTTTGGAAGGTTTCAAAATTGTTATAATGAAACTCATTGGAATTATCTTAAGAATGTTGTTCGTTATCTCAAATATACTAATGATTTTGGTTTGAAGTATGTTAAAAATAATATTTGTGCAGATATAAATGTTAAAGCTTTTGTTGAATCAGACTATGCTAGTGATCCTATTGATAGGAAAAGTGTTACAGGTTTTGTTGTTAAATTAAACGATAATGTTGTGTCATGGTGTTCCAAAAGACAAAATGTTGTTGCTCTCTCTAGTAGTGAAGCTGAGTATCTGGCTCTTTCTGCTGGAATGTCTGAATGTAAGTTTTTAATACAGTTATTTGGTGAATGTCTTGATTGTGTAAAGCCAGTTATTGTCTTTGAAGACAAACAATCTTGTATGAAAATGGCACAAACCTATGAGACGAAGAGGTCCAAACATATTGATGTGAGGCATCACTTTGTAAGAGATTTAATTAGTAGTGGTGATTTTAAATTACAGTATGTAGCTACTGATGAACAAGTAGCAGACATAATGACAAAAGGATTAGCAATAAGGAAATTTGAATACTTTAGAAGTCTATTAAATGTTACAGAAATTTGATTAGAATTTGTGAATAAGTATTGAAATACAAAAGTTTGTGGGTTAGGTTTTTACCTTATTATATTTGATTTCTTTTTTCTCTTTGTCTTAATATTTGCAGAATTGGTTGTATTGGCAACTCTGCAAAGTTTGTGTTATGTTGGCTATCTCTATATCTTACTCCCTGTAGCTGTATCTTACTTATAGTAGTTCATTGGTCTGATTACTGGTCACTTGTTTCTGTCATACATTATATTAAATACACTGTTTACACTATGTCAATGCGTGTGTGATTTCGTTTCATGGCTTATTAATCCTTTTATATATTGCTTTAGGGAACTCACGTTTTATGATTGCTTGCACACCAGTAAATGCTCCCCGCATTACTGAGGCTCCATTGTAGCCTTCGCCTCACACATTCTGAAGATCAAGTCCAAAACGTTTGTAATTTGTAATTTTATTGTATCAGCAATGCCAGCACCAGTCATATCATAAACTGGGAAGAATGTGAGGAAATCTTCTCTGATATCCTTGATTTAAACATCAGCTCAGTCGGTAGAGTCTCTGCCTTCGGAGCTAAAGATCCCGGGTTCGATTCCCCGCATGGCCCAAAAATTTATAATTGATGAAATGTTGTTTTCCCATTTCACAGTGAATAAATTAACGACCGGGGTTGGGTCTATTCTAGATTTAAGTAGAGTAATTAGTACATAGGCGTATAACCCGAGTGGGTAGTAAGACGCTGTGCTAATTTTTTTTAAAACTACTCCCTGAGTTTTTGTATTAAGATTCGGGGGGGGGGTGCCCCCCCCCTGGATACGCCCCTGATTATGCAGTCAATACAATAATAGTGTTTACTTTCAGTTACGTATCTTGTTCAATGGCACGTTGTCTCTTCCCATCGCCTAAACTCTTTGGTACGTCACGGTTTTACAGTGTTGTCAGATTGAAAACTCACTCGCAAGCGAAATACGCCACTCCGACCCCCATGACAAGAGCAACCTTTCAAAATTAGCTCTGTTTTGGTACAGCCTCCGATCTGCGAGATTATGAGTTGAGAGTTTCTAAATTAAGGGTCCATGGGTGGCCAACATTATTTTCTGTCATACCACAATCTACATTCTACGCTGTTTGCATTATGCGTTTAATTATTGACCAAATCCTCAAATCTTACCTGACTTCTGCCTCATTTCCCCATCGCGGACAGTAAAAAATAGGCCTATTTGGAGAGTGGAATAGGTTATTAAAAGTTATTCAAATCTTAGCAACAAGGAAAGTTGACAGAATTTTTTTTTCGATGTAACATATTTTATTTAATCTACGGTGACCTTAAGCGTGGAACTTGAAATGACTTGGCATGATACTAGTGTTATGTGTTGGTCATCTCTGCCCTACTTGACAGACAATAACTGTCTCTCAAGGTGTTAGGCTGCGGAGGAGAACTTCCTGGCTAGTCACTAGTCTGATGTCACTTATTTTTACAGCTCAAATGTTTCAAAATCTGGAGCCCTGGGCTGCAGGGTGAATCCCAGTCGAGTGTACTAAAGGAGGTTTAATAAAATAATTTCCCACTCTAATAAAATCTAATTTAATCACATGCGGGAAAGTTTGCTAGTAACGTTGAATTACTCCTAACCACACCATTAGAGTAGTGTGTAATTCCCGGATAATAAATATGACGCAAAGCAAAGAAACATTTAATTTTTGTTAAATTAGTATATAAAATTTAAATAATCTGCTAATCAAGAAAGTTATTTATGGTTATTACTTCACTGTGAGAGATCCTTAGGTTATAGGTCATGTATAGGCCTACCTAATAGTTTATTTATTTTATTTGTTTGTGGTATTTAACATGCACTTTATGCCCCGATTATATCAGAACACGAGAATGTCTATTAGCGATAGCGAGAGGGCCTTCCAACTCTACCGGGAAAGGTATTTTCACACACCTTCCAGGGTTATTTTAAATTCCTCAATCGACTTGGGACCGGTGGCTTCACTTCACCTCCAAATGAAGTTGTGCTGAGTATTTTTAACGCTAAATAAAAATCCAAAAGCCTCGGCTGAGTTTGAACTAATAGCTAAGACCCAAAATATCAATATGTATAAATAAAATATTTCGAAATATTTTTGTAAATTTTTGAGACACAATAATAATAATTATATATTCGCCATATTTTTATTGTAACTGATTGTAGGCTTACACATATTAAAATGTATCTAATATGTATTTGATTAATTAAAAATATGGAAGAAGACATATATGAACCACTAAATATATCCCTACATTGAAATATGTAAAATCAAGCTCTGATATATAATTACTTAGAAAATATATTTTTTAATTCACATTGTAAGTTTAAACTTTAAATAATAAAAACAGTAGGAAATGTATATATATATATATATATATATATCCTTCAATATTTTTACATTATTTATTTCTACCAAAAATCTATTTTAGGAATGAACGAAAATTAAGGGTTCAAGTTACTACTAATTTTTCATTGCTACGTGTAGTTTACTTGTTTTAGGTCAGTCATTATTAGAACTTAATTTAAAACACTAATAAACAACAAACATACTACCGACAATAGAATTAAACATTTTTGGAATGAAATTGTTTTTAAACTATAATAATATAACAATAAAATTTTGATAGAATTAAAAATAGTAAACACACGTAAGTTACACTGAAACTCACTACCAATTTTTTGGGTTCCATACTAAGAATGGAACCCTTATGAAAAATTGACGTAAATATCTGTTTTTCGGTCTTACACAAATCTCAACATTTGAACGGCTTGGCATATAAAGCCAAAGCTTGGATTGTAGCTAAGTGCTAGCGTGCAATGGGTGGTTACAATTTTGAAAAAAAAGTCCAATAACGGAATATGTGAGACATTTAAAGTAAGTTTAAGTTTTATTATTATTATTATTATTTTTACCCAATTATTCGGGATATTATTGAAAAGCTTTTACCGTGAGGGTTTCAAATATATATATGTATATATATGTATATATGTATATATATATATATATATATATATATATATATATTATATATATATATATATGTATATATAAATGTATATATATATATTTATATATATATATATATATATCTATATATAAATATATATCTATAATTATATATATACACAAAAGATTTAAATATAATAATATTCAACAAAACAAAAACTCTCATAAACAAGATTTTTAAAATGTTAGGAAAATTCTTGAAAAAAATTAGGAATATGTAAAAACAAATGTTTTATACTGTAAAATTATTTTATTTATATGAAAATAATACTCTTCAAAATATTTATATACTACTCTCGGTACTTTTACTCATGAATGTCCCGTACCGACAACTTTCGATGGAGCAGGACCACATAAACGAGAAGAGGATGATTAGTCTAGGTATGAAAGACAAAAAACCTGCACTAAGTGCACACTTGATCCTTAATAAAGCATACATTAAAGATGTGTAAAGAATTAAAACTAGCCATAACGTATATTATTAAGACATAGAAATCTTACTGAATGTAATTTTACTAACTTAGAGATCAGCGTAGCATCCTAAGGTTTCATTTTTTATTTTGTTTGAGGTATTTAACGTTCATTTTTTGAACCGACTGATAAAATCAGCACATGACTTTGATACTATCTTAAAACTTGAAAAGACACAACATCCCCATTCCATTGGTCCATTAGAATAAATGGAACAAATGCTTATACTTCACCTTTTCGAAGCAAACCCTTCAATGTGTATGAATAAAAAATCAGAAGCTCATGCTCATTATAAATTAAAATAGGAGCATTGGCTCCAAGCAAATCCTTAAGTGTCTCGATTTGAAGCAAGTCCTTCAAAAAAGTGAAGTCTGCTTAATAATAGACTCATCTTTGAAAATGGCACAAGTTCAGATAAATTTGCGTAAAATAAAGGTGTACAAACCACATTTAGAACCTTAAATCTGCGATTATAAAATCTTATATAGCTTCTCGGAATAAAATGTATCGTGGTTGAGCGAACATATTTTTGGCGAAGGTGATGAGAGAAGAGGAGGCGCCCTAACCTCCAAAGAAAAACTTCAGATATTTTTGGGGTATGTAGCAAACCCTGGATACCAGTCGGGTGTTGCACAAGAGGTTAGTGTTCACCAAAAAACCGTGAGTAAGACAGTTAATTACGTACCACATACAATTATTGAAAAAGCTGTTGTGTGGATAAAATGTTCATCGTCACTTCAAGAAATCTAGAGAGAAAAAGCTGAGTGGCAGAATCAATTTAAATTTCCAGCATGT
Source organism: Timema cristinae (assembly GCA_039000515.1). NCBI lineage: Eukaryota > Metazoa > Arthropoda > Insecta > Phasmatodea > Timematidae > Timema > Timema cristinae. The sequence goes on along the minus strand of JBCFYV010008746.1, from coordinate 1,439 downwards.
ATAGGAGTTTTAGGACTGTACACATATAACAATTAAAAAACCAGTGTACATGGTGGTGAATATATCAACAGAAAGTGGTTTGCCTCAATAAATGTATAATTAATTTTTAATGCTCTAGAAATATTTACAGGCATGGATGTAAGCTGGCCTGGATCTTTACACGATGAAAGAATTTGGAAGAACTCAATTGTAAAGGAGAGATTAGAAACATTTAAAAATTGCATTTTATTAGCAGATTCAGAATATGGAATTGAACCGTGGTAGATGACATCATATTTAATTCCAAATATCAGATGGTGTAATAAATTTAACAGGCTTTTTAAATCAGAAATATTAATAATAGAGCGCTGTTTTGGCAGTTGAAGAGGCATTTTCCCATAATGCAGTAGGTTTAATGAAGTAAAAGGTAAAGGTTATTCATACGAAAACTAAAAACCAAATGCTTTTTCTTCTACCTCCTGCTCTGGAGCTTAACTTTTTATTTCCTGCGTTTACTCACAAGGATTTGCTTCAGTTTCATTCTTACGGGCCATTATCTCATCACTTTAAAATGGGAAACCCAAATTTAACTATAGATAAAACTTCCGCGATTAAGGAATCGAACCTGGAACCCTTATTCCATCAGATAAACATGATATCGATTGTGCTAAACTGTCTCACTATCTTACCGTTAAATAAATCTGTAAATTTTGCTCTTGTAGGGTTCTTGGTTTTAAAGTATTTATAGTAGATATCATAATAATGATAAGTTAACCAAAAATTATTTGAGGAGTATTAGATTTTAACATAATTAACATAATTTTAATATAAGTTTTAGTTAAGACTAAACAAAATACATCATTTATTTGCTCTTGAAAATAACTAGGAAAGAGTAATAACTGTTGTCTTACTGCAAGACATAAATGTTTAGAAAATGTATGAAGGTTAACTGCCTTTGAAACTTTCGTTATCTTGCTAGTGCATTACTTGATAAAGTGAATAATGTGTTCCAACCTCCCCGCTATACTCAGATCTTCACAGCCAGCTAGCACACACAATTTATTAATGTGTTTTGAGTTCAAGGAAAACTTCACCGTTTCTCAGATAACCTTCATATAGTAAATCTTAATCAATAGAACAAGGAAAGAGTATTTAAGGAATTGCATACTCTTCTTGTTGAGAGTTTTTTAAATTTTATACCGTTCGAACAAAACGTTTAAGTACTAACTATTCTAAAGGGCTAGGAATTGGAAAGGTTGAATTTATAGGAAGTGAACTCGCATTTTCGTGGAGGAAGAGTGGAAAACCATTTAGAGAAAAACCTGCCCAGTTCACTCAAGTGAGATTCGAACCTCAAACTCCCGTCTAGTCAGTATAGCTCAACAAAAACTAATGCGTTAGCTAACTACGCCACGGGCCGGGTCTGAGAGTTGTTGTAATATCATGTTGTAAAAACATTA